>JASAND010013784.1:0-14213 GCA_030248195.1 Trissonchulus latispiculum
TAAGTAAGTAAGTAAGTTACAGAAGTTCTTTTGTACATGAAGGGGTTTGTGATATGTTCTACAACGTGGGCTAATCGGTTTTTCGTTAGGTCACACGGTTGAGAAACTGTGGTCATCTTGTTCCCCCCGCAGTTTCGATTTTGGCAAAAATAACTAACTGTTGACTCATTTGAACTGTTATACCCCTCCATAGACCTTCTGCTGCCGAAAAACAGCACATGACCCTGCCCCTATAGACGAATGATGACAAATATTCCTAGGGGCGCAAATCATATGCATAACAAGAAAATTGAGGTTCATAAACAATAGTTTTGTGAAATTATAATATTACGACATTCCAGGCAGTCTCATAAGTGTGGATTACAAAAGACTCCACTTGCAATGGACGACTACTGAACATTTTTGTGCGATTTTGTCACCCATCAAAAATAAAACACTCAATTTCCTGAAGATTAATTGTGCAATATATTTTATCATTGCAAGTTAACACAGAAGACGATTAAATTATAAATTACAGGAGAAAATAACATTTTTCAGACAAAAATCTTGATTTTATAGCAATGTTGGTCCATTACGTACTAAGTTTGGCTTGCCTGATGGGTAATGTCGAAGCTGGCTGCTGGTAACTAGTTTTTAGAAGTAGGCATTGCATTTTATGCCTTTAAAAGCAATTTCGATACCGTTATGGTGGTAAAGGAATGAAATTTGGTAAACCTTTTCCCCCCACCCCATCTGTGGGGTAAAAAAGGATGGTCTATATTGAAGCTACAGCTAAGCACGTTTAAAGTACAATCATATGCAGATTTTACTGGTGGTATAGAAAGTACGCAGGTCAAGCGCTACATGCTGGTATAGAAATCGTCTGGCTAGCTACAGTCTGAGCGAGTAATGACCTTATTTCCAAAATAATTGTTTCCCCACCCTGACTATACGTACTGACTTCTTCTTAGAGGGCAAAAATTTCTGGGGGCTCAAGTCCAGGGGTGCCCCCAGGTCTGGGGAGGACGGATTTCTGGGGGCGGGGAGGATAAAATTCTTCCGAAAAAATGCTTAAAAATAGCTATTTTTACCTGCTGATTTAAGAATAGCTAAAAATGCTAAAAAAGGACAAAAAATCCGGCGAAGCCGAAAATTTTTTCGACATTTTCCTCAAAACCCTATTTTTCTGTTGACCTCTGAAGTTTGGGGGGGCCGCCAGGCCCTAATCCTGGAGGGGGCGATTCTGAGGGGGGGACGACCCAAGCTGGGGGGACCAATTTCTGGGGCGGGTGGCGCCGCCCCCACCCCCACCCCCTGTAGGAAAAAGCCAGTATTAATCGCTTACAAGTCGCTCACTTGTAGGAATCCTAAGGGAACGTCAATTGTGCGGCCACTCGACTGAAACTCTGGCGTGATGAAACCAGTGTGATCAGGAGTAGGTTCCTGAACAAAGTGAACATGTCCATCATGACTGAAATTAAAAATAGCCACAAATTTAATGTGGGCTACGGCAAATTTTAAATAAATTTAAGACTTTCCCAATGTGTTTTCAGATTATCAAAAAACAAACAAACAAAAGCTGTGTACAGAGAGCACCAATGATATAGAAGTTGTGCTCTTCTCTCCTGGCTCCATGGTGTACGCAGTGGTTGCTTGCACGCCTAACTGCAGTTCGGAAGGTTCGTGGTTCGATTCCCGGCGGAGCCAAATGTTTACAGCAGACCGCCAGGAGAACCCGGAATCCAGCCCCTCCCCTTGAGTCCTTTTTTGTCTTGTATCCCTGTCTTGGTGAGGCTAGACTGGCTGTTTCCCTGTGTTTGATCCTGGAACGTCTTCGGGAGAGCCTCTTGTAAGCGATGGAGAGATGTATATACAGGCAGCACCAAGAATTAGAAGTTATGTGCTCTTCTCTCCTGGTGTAGCGGCTGCACGCCTAAACTGCAGTTCGAGAGGTCCGTGGCTCGATTCCCAGCAAAACCAAATCTTTACAGCTGAAGCTTAATGTATTTTTAGCTGTAGCATAGCGGTTACTGAGTAAACTCACTGTGGAGACTTATTTCTAGTCTTCGACATGCAATGAGTTAAGTCCTATTGTGACGACTAATTTGTTCTGACTTGTCACTAGCTGAAAATACACAAACACAGTAATAGAGGGAATATATACAGGAACAAAATTATTCTCATAATTCACCTAATGTGACTTGGGAGGTTCTCTAGGAGCTGACTGGAAGAAGACCTCCAAAACCCGATTCACAATGTAGATAGAGTTAACGCTTTTCTGAACGTAATATATATATATATATCCCGAAAGTGAACCTTTTGATAGTTTTTTGCTGCCCGGCCCGGCTTGCCACCTGGCCGGCTGGCCAAAGTTGGCTTAACCGCTATTTTGGCCAAAAATGGCCAATTTTGTGTCAGAGTTGCAGGGCTCAGGGAACAAGCTAGAGACAGCGGATTTTTGCATAAGAAACTTTGGGTTGGGTACCATGGAATAGCGAGGGCGATTTTCGATATCTAGCCGGGATCGTTTAGGCGGCCAAAATAGAAATTTTTTTGGAAAAATTTCTAAGTCCAAACTCTACAGGAAATGGGCCTTCTAGTGGGACGCATTTAAGGGTTATCGGGATCGCTGAACACGATGAGCAAAGTCGCAGCTCGGTGCGGTGCTGCTATCGTGCTGCACTGTTATGCAGCAACCACAGAACGCTGGCCTTAG
The DNA here is from genome assembly GCA_030248195.1 of Trissonchulus latispiculum. Taxonomy (NCBI): domain Eukaryota; kingdom Metazoa; phylum Nematoda; class Enoplea; order Enoplida; family Ironidae; genus Trissonchulus; species Trissonchulus latispiculum. Next base: position 2,696 of record JASAND010013784.1, read on the forward strand.
GCTTACTGTAAACGGTAAAACATATTAAATTGGTTGTGTAAATAGCTCAGGCCATGACAAATTAACGTAGCTACATTGACACTATAGTTCGCATCTGGTTGCGATGCAGTAGAGTGCTGCTGAAGTACAGCACGGCCTATATATAACTAGCTACAGATAAGTTGCAATCGTCCGAAATTTTGCATACGTATATAAAAGTGCAGCAGAGCATTGCAAATCGTGCCGTATGAGTTTCCTTCACTGACAGTTAAGTATGAATCTGGTTGCGCTGCAGTAGGGTGCTATATATATATATATACAAGTAGGAAAAAATGCTCCTTGCAGTCGCATGTAAAATGCAATATGAGCTAGGATGGTCAATATTTAAATATGTCAAGGACAAGATTTAAAATGTCTAATATGAGCCAGCATTTAAATCGGTAAAGGACAAGATGTATATAATTGGCTAATATGAGCCGCCACGTTTCTCTTGAGCTCATATTGACGCTCGCAGCCGTGGCTTCAACGGCTTGACATCACGACGACATCTTACCATTTTGCCTACAGACTCTTTACTTTTATTCCAAGTCTGAACAAATCCTCACCGTCTTGCGTAATGTCATTAGCTTCATGTAATGTTTGGCTATATGTGTCCTGTCTGAATCTAATTTCATTAGCTCAAACAACGAATTTAAGGTATGTAAACACTTTAAGCAGATAAAGTTGTCCCCTTTAAAGTTGAACTAAGTGGCATATATTTGGTATATACCAGTTTTCTAAATCATAGAGACACACTTGCAAACTAGAAACAAATGTATAAAGCTCCTGCAAACCAGCATTCTTTAAGTCTTCATTATCGGCTTACATTTATACAACAAAATACACAGCTGATGTGTAAAAACTTGATGTATGCTTATTCACGGTGTCGCTGGATTCACTTTACTTAATGTATCAATAGTACGACAATTATTTTCGTATATATACGTATATGCGAATTTGAAATGTGCAAAATAGTTAACTCAACTTAGTATCATCGCGTCAATATGAGGCCAAGAGAAACGTGGCGGCTCATATTAGCCAGTTACATCTTGTCCTTTACCGATTTAAATGCAGGCTCATATTAGACGTTTTAAATCTTGTCCTTGACATATTTAAATGTTGACCATCATAGCTCATATTGCATTTTACATGCGACTGCAAGGAGCATTTTTTCCTACTTGTCCTTCTTCCAATTTTTGGGAGAAGTAGTCTTAGGCAGAAGTAGTCTGTAATTTATCACTCCCAGAAGATTCTCTATTCCAAACAATGACCACTGGTCAATAGCCTGTAGTGACCAGTGGTCACTTCCGCCGGTTCTGAAAATATGCTCATTGAAACGAGCATAGTCGATTTACTATATAAAATGCCTCCAACCAAAACACCGGAAAACGCGGTTTTAGGGGATTTAACCACTGGTTAATAGGCCATCTAGCCTGTAGTGACCAGTGGTCACTTTCGCCGGTTCTGAAAATATGCTCATTGAAACGAGCGTAGTCGATTTACTATATATGCCTCCAACCAAAACGCCGAATAACGCTGTTTTAGGGGGTTTGACCACTGGTCAATAGGCCACCTAGCCTGTTGTAAATAGTGGTCACTTCCGCCGGTTATGAAAATATGCTCATTGAAACGAGCGTAGTCGATATACTATATGCCCCCCAACCAAAACGCGGGAAAACGCGGTCTTAAGGGATTTGACCACTGGTCAATAGGCCACCTAGCCTGTAGTGACCAGTGGTCACTACCGTCGGTTCTGAAAATATGCTCATTGAAACGAGCGTAGACGATTTACTATATGCCCCCAACCAAAATCCCGAAAAACGCTGTTTAGGGGATTTGACCACTGGTCAATAGGCCACCTAGGCCATAGTGACCAGTGGTCACTTCCGTCGGTTCTGAAAATATGCTCATTGAAACGAGCGTAGACGATTTACTATATATGCCCCCAACCAAAATCCCGAAAAACGCTGTTTTAGGGGGTTTGACCAGTGGTCAATAGGCCACCTAGGCCATAGTGACCAGTGGTCACTTCCGTCGGTTCTGAAAATATGCTCACTGAAACGAGCGTAGACGATTTACTATATGCCGGGCCCCCAACCAAAACCCCGAAAAACGCTGTTTTATGGGTTTTGACCACTGGTCAATAGGCCACCTAGACCATAGTGACCAGTGGTCACTTCCGTCGGTTCTGAAAATATGCTCATTGAAACGAGCGTAGACGATTTACTATATATGCCCCCAACCAAAATCCCGAAAAACGCTGTTTTAGGGGGTTTGACCACTGGTCAATAGGCCACCTAGGCCATAGTGACCAGTGGTCACTTCCGTCGGTTCTGAAAATATGCTCATTGAAACGAGCGTAGACGATTTACTATATGCCCCCAACCAAAATCCCGAAAAACGCTGTTTTAGGGGGTTTGACCACTGGTCAATAGGCCAGCCATAGTGACCAGTGGTCACTTCCGTCGGTTCTGAAAATATGCTCATTGAAACGAGCGTAGACGATTTACTATATATGCCCCCAACCAAAATCCCGAAAAACGCTGTTTTAGGGGGTTTGACCACTGATCAATAGGCCACCTAGACCATAGTGACCAGTGGTCACTTCCGTCGGTTCTGAAAATATGCTCATTGAAACGAGCGTAGTCGATTTACTATACATGCCCCCAACCGAAACCCCTGTTTTAGTGACTTTTCCAAACTTTGACCCTGGGCGAGGTGCCACGGGGCCATGCTGACCAGTGGTCACTTCGGGCGGTTTCGGCAGTATGCTCATCGTTTTCAGCGACCCCGATTTACTATATATGCGCACCACCAAATGGCCAAAAAGCGCTATTTTAGACGACTTTTTAACAATTTTCCGCGTTGGGACAAGTCCAAACGTCGATTTTTCCATATTTGACCATCTGCAAAAATCGATCCAGAGCGAAATTCGGAAATCAAACATAAACTTGATCTGGACCATCGCCTAGATAATCAAAAATTAGTATAGAAAAATTTTTCCTATGGGCCGTTTGAAAAATCGGTGTGCGCAAAAATCGCCCTATAAAAGTGGTCGATACAGAGAAAAAAACCCCCACTTTTAAACTTGTATCAGAAAGAAAGTGCATTTTTTCCGGGCAAGTTTGATATCATTCGAAGGCTCTTGGCCTGGAGATTTCAATGTAAACTTTAGCTCTCAACTCCTTGCCGTTCATTAGTTTTGGCTAATTAACAGTTTCCCTAATCCGCAAAGTGCCTTTATAGCTCATATTATGAGGGGCGCTCCGCGCACCCTCATGATATATAATACGTATATATATAATATATAAGGTAAAGGTAAAGGTTACCCCCGGAGAATTCTCCTACCCTTGTCAGGGTCTAGGGTGCCGGTGCTCATCCCCGCATACACAGCCCTTGAGCCAGGAGTGTCACCTCGAATGATGACTACAACCGTGGAGGAGGGGCTAGCTCCTCAAGGCAGATGCCCTACACGGTCTTCTGTTACCTTCCCACATGAGTGGTACCCATTTACCGGCCAACTAAGGATGGATAGCTGGGTTGACTAGAGCCCACGGCGAACCGATATGTGCTTAGTCCCTTGCTCAAGGGGATTTGTGAAAGCCTTGTGGCAGTGGGGATTCGAACCGCGGACTATCGGATCCAAAGTCGAACGCCGTAACCACTCGGCCGACACGGCACGTGTATATATATATATATATATACAAGTAGGAAAAATGCTCCTTGCAGTCGCATGAAAAATACAATATGAGCCAGAAGGACAGCATTCAATTCGGGAAAAGACAAGATTTAAAATGTATAATATGAGCCAGCATTTACTTATGTAAAGGACAAGATTTAAAAGTTTAATATGAGCAGCTCCCTTTCTCGGGCTCATATTGACGCCTTGGGAACGATGCTCGCTGTGTACGCATCTTGATCGATGCCAACGTATAAAATTAGAGTAAGTGTAAAAATAGACATTGCTCAGAGCCGCCCCCCCAGGAGCCTGCACAGAGTAACTTAACATTAGTGATGTGCGCCGGAGCTCCGCTCCGACGGAGCTCCGGAGCGGAGCTCCGATTTTCGGTGCTCCGGAGCGGGCTTCTGCTCCGGAGCTCCGGAGCTCCGGGTATCCGGAGCAGCCATTTTCAAGCTTTGATGCCTGTTTGTTGCTCATAATTTGGGTACTAATGAAACTTTTGAAGAGTTTTCATGATTTCTTGCTGTAGTCTCAGTGCGTAAGACTAGTGCGTAAGAACAATGAATTAGTGCTCGTTTTATTTTTAATAATTTTTCAATTTTCTCAAGACTGCTGTATGATTCGTGTTCTGGAGACAATTTTTCCAACTTGTCAAGATGATAAAAGTGAAAATTAAAATATAATTTTAAGCTACGACCTCTAAGAATTGTTTCAATACAACGTTTTAAATCAATTGCCATTAATTAATCCATTAATTATTCCCTTTTCCGATGAAATCTATTCTTGCTTCTACGCACTAGCGTAGCCAGAAAAAATTTCGGAGGGGGGCAAGCCAAAATTTTTCTGAAATTTTCTGAAATTAGTTCTGAAACTGAACTCTGTAGAGGCTGATTTCAAGTGCAAGCTGGTATTTTTAAGATATTTCGCGTAAAATTAGCGCCGCAGGCGAAATTTTTGAAGCCAGCTGCTCCGGATACCCGGAGCTCCGGAACTCGGAGCAGAAGCCCGCTCCGGAGCACCGAAAGTCGGGCTCCGCTCCCGGAGCTCCGTCGGAGCGGAGCTCGGCGCACATCACTAATGTTAAGTTGCCACTCTGTGCAGGCTCTCCTGGAGGCGGCTCTAGACAATGTCTATTTACACTTACTCTAATTTTATACGTTGGCGTGATCAGATGCGTACACAAAAGCGAGCATCGTTCCCAAGGCGTCAATATGAGCCCGAGAAAGGGGGCTGCTCATATTAAACTTTTAAATCTTGCTCCAACTTTACATAGTAAATGCTGGCTCTTTATTATACATTTTAAATCTTGTCTTTTCCCGAATTGAATGCTGTCCTTCTGGCTCATATTGTATTTTTCATGCGACTGCAAGGAGCGTTTTTTCCTACTTGTATATATATATATATATACACGTGCCGTGTCGGCCGAGTGGTTACGGCGTTCGACTTTGGATCCGATAGTCCGCGGTTCGAATCCCCACTGCCACAAGGCACACCGCAAATCCCCTTGAGCAAGGACTAAGCGTTGCACCTCGGTTCGCCGTGGGCTCTGAAGTCAGCCCAGCTATCCATCCTTAGTTGGCCGGTAAATGGGTACCACTCATGTGGGAAGATGTGAGAAGACCATGTAGGGCATCTGCGCGGGAGGAGCGAAAGCCCCTCCTCCACGGTTGTAGTCATCATTCGAGGTGACACTCCTGGCTCAAGGGCTGTGTATGCGGGGATGAGCACCGGCACCCTAGACCCTGACAAGGGTAGGAGAATTCTCCGGGGGTAACCTTTACCTTTACCTTATATATTATATATATACGTATTATATATCATGAGGGTGCGCGGAGCGCCCTCATAATATCAGCTATAAAGGCACTTTGCGGATTAGGGAAACTGTTAATTAGCCAAAACTAATGAACGGCAAGGAGTTGAGAGCTAAGTTTATTAGGAAATCTCAAGGCCAAGAGCCTTCGAATGATATCAAACTTGCCCGGAAAAAATGCACTTTCTTTCTGATACAAGTTTAAAAGTGGGGGTTTTTTTCTCTGTATCGACCACTTTTATGGGGCGATTTTTGCGCACACCGATTTTTCAAACCTTCCATAGGAAAAATTTTTCTATACTAATTTTTGATTATCAGAGCGATGGTCAGATCAAGTTTATGTTTGATTTCCGAATTTCGCTCTGGATCGATTTTTGCAGATGGTCAAATATGGAAAAATCGTTGAACACCATCCCAACGCGGAAAATTGTTAAAAAGTCGTCTAAAATAGCGCTTTTTTGGCCATTTGGTGGTGCGCATATATAGTAAATCGGGGTCGCTGAAAACGATGAGCATACTGCCGAAACCGCCCGAAGTGACACTGGTCAGCATGGCCCCGTGGCACCTCGCCCAGGGTCAAAAGTTTGGAAAAGTCACTAAAACGGAAACCGGTTGGGGGCATGTATAGTAAATCGACTACGCTCGTTTCAATGAGCATATTTTTCAGAACCGACGGGAAGTGACCACTGGTCACTATGGTCTAGGTGGCCTATTGATCAGTGGTCAAACCCCTAAAACGACGTTTTTCGGGATTTTGGTTGGGGGCATATATAGTAAATCGTCTACGCTCGTTTCAATGAGCATATTTTCCAGAACCGACGGAAGTGACCACTGGTCACTATGGCTGGCCTATTGACCGTGGTCAAACCCCTAAAACAGCGTTTTTCGGGATTTTGGTTGGGGGCATATAGTAAATCGTCTACGCTCGTTTCAATGAACGCTCTTTTCCAAGAACCGACCTTGGAAGTGACCACTGGTCACTATGGCCTAGGTGGCCTATTGACTTCGGGTCAAACCCTAAAACAGCGTTTTTCGGGACCACGGTTGGGGCATATATAGTAAATCGTCTACGCTCGTTTCAATGAGCATATTTTCAGAACCGACGGAAGTGACCACTGGTCACTATGGTCTAGGTGGCCTATTGACCAGTGGTCAAAACCCATAAAACAGCGCATTTTCGGGGTTTTGGTTGGGAGCCCGGCATATAGTAAATCGTCTACGCTCGTTTCAGTGAGCATATTTTCAGAACCGACGGAAGTGACCACTGGTCACTGGCCTAGGTGGCCTAATGACCACTGGTCAAACCCCCTAAAACAGCGTTTTTCGGGATTTTGATTGGGGGCATATATAGTAAATCGTCTGCGCTCCTTTCAATGAGCATAAGAACCGACGGAAGTGACCACTGGTCACTATGGCCTAGGTAGCCTAATGAACAGTGGTCAAATCCCCTAAACAGCGTTTTTCGGGATTTTGGTTGGGGGCATATAGTAAATCGTCTACGCTCGTTTCCAATGAGCATTATGTTTAAATCGATTGTAGTGACCACTGGTCACTACCAGGCTAGTGGCCTATTGACCAGTGGTCAAATCCCTTGGGACCTCGTTTTCCCCGCGTTTTGGTTGGGGGGCATATAGTATATCGACTACGCTCGTTTCAATGAGCATATTTTCAGCACCGGCGGAAGTGACCACTATTTACAACAGGCTAGGTGTCCTATTGACCAGTGGTCAAACCCCCTAAAACAGCGTTATTCGGCGTTTTGGTTGGAGGCACTTCTATATAGTAAATCGACTACGCTCGTTTCAATGAGTATATTTTCAGAACCGGCGAAAGTGACCACTGGTCACTACAGGCTAGGAGTGGTCCTATTAACCAGTGGTTAAATCCCCTAAAACCGCGTGTTCCTGCGTTTTGGTTGGAGGCATTTTATATAGTAAATCGACTATGCTCGTTTCAATGAGCATATTTTCAGAGAACGGCGGAGAGTGACCACTGGTCACTATAGGCTATTGACCAGTGGTCATTGTTTGGAATAGAGAATCTTCTGGGATTGATAAATTACAGACTACTTCTGCCTAAGACTACTTCTCCCAAAAATTGGAAGAAGGACAAGTAGGAAAAAATGCTCCTTGCAGTCGCATGTAAAATGCAATATGAGCTATGATGGTCAACATTTAAATATGTCAAGGACAAGATTTAAAACGTCTAATATGAGCCTGCATTTAAATCGGTAAAGGACAAGATGTAACTGGCTAATATGAGCCGCCACGTTTCTCTTGGCCTCATATTGACGCGATGATACTAAGTTGAGTTAACTATTTTGCACATTTCAAATTCGCATATACGTATATATACGAAAATAATTGTCGTACTATTGATACATTAAGTAAAGTGAATCCAGCGACACCGTGAATAAGCATACATCAAGTTTTTACACATCAGCTGTGTATTTTGTTGTATAAATGTAAGCCGATAATGAAGACTTAAAGAATGCTGGTTTGCAGGAGCTTTATACATTTGTTTCTAGTTTGCAAGTGTGTCTCTATGATTTAGAAAACTGGTATATACCAAATATATGCCACTTAGTTCAACTTTAAAGGGGACAACTTTATCTGCTTAAAGTGTTTACATACCTTAAATTCGTTGTTTGAGCTAATGAAATTAGATTCAGACAGGACACATATAGCCAAACATTACATGAAGCTAATGACATTACGCAAGACGGTGAGGATTTGTTCAGACTTGGAATAAAAGTAAAGAGTCTGTAGGCAAAATGGTAAGATGTCGTCGTGATGTCAAGCCGTTGAAGCCACGGCTGCGAGCGTCAATATGAGCTCAAGAGAAACGTGGCGGCTCATATTAGCCAATTATATACATCTTGTCCTTTACCGATGTAAATGCTGGCTCATATTAGACGTTTTAAATCTTGTCCTTGACATATTTAAATGTTGACCATCATAGCTCATATTGCATTTTACATGCGACTGCAAGGAGCATTTTTCCTACTTGTATATATATATATATCGCACCCTACTGCAGCGCAACCAGATTTATACTTTACTGTCAGTGAAGAAAACTCATACGGCACGATTTGCAATGCTCTGCTGCACTTTTATATACGTATGCAAAATTTCGGACGATTGCAACTTATCTGTAGCTAGTTATATATAGGCCGTGCTGTACTTCAGCAGCACTCTACTGCATCGCAACCAGATGCGAACTATAGTGTCAATGTAGCTACGTTAATTTGTCATGGCCTGAGCTATTTACACAACCAATTTAATATGTTTTACCGTTTACAGTAAGCCTAAGGCCAGCGTTCTGTGGTTGCTGCATAACAGTGCAGCACGATAGCAGCACCGCACCGAGCTGCGACTTTGCTCATCGTGTTCAGCGATCCCGATAACCCTTAAATGCGTCCCACTAGAAGGCCCATTTCCTGTAGAGTTTGGACTTAGAAATTTTTTCCAAAAAAAATTTCTATTTTGGCCGCCTAAACGATCCCGGCTAGATATCGAAAATCGCCCTCGCTATTCCATGGTACCCAACCCAAAGTTTCTTATGCAAAAATCCGCTGTCTCTAGCTTGTTCCCTGAGCCCTGCAACTCTGACACAAAATTGGCCATTTTTGGCCAAAATAGCGGTTAAGCCAACTTTGGCCAGCCGGCCAGGTGGCAAGCCGGGCCGGGCAGCAAAAAACTATCAAAAGGTTCACTTTCGGGATATATATATATATATTACGTTCAGAAAAGCGTTAACTCTATCTACATTGTGAATCGGGTTTTGGAGGTCTTCTTCCAGTCAGCTCCTAGAGAACCTCCCAAGTCACATTAGGTGAATTATGAGAATAATTTTGTTCCTGTATATATTCCCTCTATTACTGTGTTTGTGTATTTTCAGCTAGTGACAAGTCAGAACAAATTAGTCGTCACAATAGGACTTAACTCATTGCATGTCGAAGACTAGAAATAAGTCTCCACAGTGAGTTTACTCAGTAACCGCTATGCTACAGCTAAAAATACATTAAGCTTCAGCTGTAAAGATTTGGTTTTGCTGGGGAATCGAGCCACGGACCTCTCGAACTGCAGTTTAGGCGTGCAGCCGCTACACCAGGAGAGAAGAGCACATAACTTCTAATTCTTGGTGCTGCCTGTATATACATCTCTCCATCGCTTACAAGAGGCTCTCCCGAAGACGTTCCAGGATCAAACACAGGGAAACAGCCAGTCTAGCCTCACCAAGACAGGGATACAAGACAAAAAAGGACTCAAGGGGAGGGGCTGGATTCCGGGTTCTCCTGGCGGTCTGCTGTAAACATTTGGCTCCGCCGGGAATCGAACCACGAACCTTCCGAACTGCAGTTAGGCGTGCAAGCAACCACTGCGTACACCATGGAGCCAGGAGAGAAGAGCACAACTTCTATATCATTGGTGCTCTCTGTACACAGCTTTTGTTTGTTTGTTTTTTGATAATCTGAAAACACATTGGGAAAGTCTTAAATTTATTTAAAATTTGCCGTAGCCCACATTAAATTTGTGGCTATTTTTAATTTCAGTCATGATGGACATGTTCACTTTGTTCAGGAACCTACTCCTGATCACACTGGTTTCATCACGCCAGAGTTTCAGTCGAGTGGCCGCACAATTGACGTTCCCTTAGGATTCCTACAAGTGAGCGACTTGTAAGCGATTAATACTGGCTTTTTCCTACAGGGGGTGGGGGTGGGGGCGGCGCCACCCGCCCCAGAAATTGGTCCCCCCAGCTTGGGTCGTCCCCCCCTCAGAATCGCCCCCTCCAGGATTAGGGCCTGGCGGCCCCCCCAAACTTCAGAGGTCAACAGAAAAATAGGGTTTTGAGGAAAATGTCGAAAAAATTTTCGGCTTCGCCGGATTTTTGTCCTTTTTTAGCATTTTTAGCTATTCTTAAATCAGCAGGTAAAAATAGCTATTTTTAAGCATTTTTTTTCGGAAGAATTTTATCCTCCCCGCCCCCAGAAATCCGTCCTCCCCAGACCTGGGGGCACCCCTGGACTTGAGCCCCCAGAAATTTTTGCCCTCTAAGAAGAAGTCAGTACGTATAGTCAGGGTGGGGAAACAATTATTTTGGAAATAAGGTCATTACTCGCTCAGACTGTAGCTAGCCAGACGATTTCTATACCAGCATGTAGCGCTTGACCTGCGTACTTTCTATACCACCAGTAAAATCTGCATATGATTGTACTTTAAACGTGCTTAGCTGTAGCTTCAATATAGACCATCCTTTTTTACCCCCACAGATGGGGTGGGGGGAAAAGGTTTACCAAATTTCATTCCTTTACCACCATAACGGTATCGAAATTGCTTTTAAAGGCATAAAATGCAATGCCTACTTCTAAAAACTAGTTACCAGCAGCCAGCTTCGACATTACCCATCAGGCAAGCCAAACTAGGTACGTAATGGACCAACATTGCTATAAAATCAAGATTTTTGTCTGAAAAATGTTATTTTCTCCTGTAATTTATAATTTAATCGTCTTCTGTGTTAACTTGCAATGATAAAATATATTGCACAATTAATCTTCAGGAAATTGAGTGTTTTTATTTTTGATGGGTGACAAAATCGCACAAAAATGTTCAGTAGTCGTCCATTGCAAGTGGAGTCTTTTGTAATCCACACTTATGAGACTGCCTGGAATGTCGTAATATTATAATTTCACAAAACTATTGTTTATGAACCTCAATTTTCTTGTTATGCATATGATTTGCGCCCCTAGGAATATTTGTCATCATTCGTCTATAGGGGCAGGGTCATGTGCTGTTTTTCGGCAGCAGAAGGTCTATGGGAGGGGTATAACAGTTCAAATGAGTCAACAGTTAGTTATTTTTGCCAAAATCGAAACTGCGGGGGGAACAAGATGACCACAGTTTCTCAACCGTGTGACCTAACGAAAAACCGATTAGCCCACGTTGTAGAACATATCACAAACCCCTTCATGTACAAAAGAACTTCTGTAACTTACTTACTTACTT
>JASAND010013786.1:0-17917 GCA_030248195.1 Trissonchulus latispiculum
CCATTCACAGATGAACTGGACAAGAGGCCAGAACACTGCCCCGCGAAGAACGTGTGGATATTGGACAGGGGGTCAAGGTCAAAACTGAGTGACCAAAGGGGGGACGGACCAGGGGCTGGTACTTCAACGGGGCCGACGAACATGACCTCCTCATAGATGGCCTCCTGTTCCCGGCGTTGACGTCGAGACGGACGGGTATCAAGGGCTGTAAATTCTAGGGCGCGGGTCATAGGGCCGGCTCCAAGACGACGGTGCTGTTGGACGTCTTGGGCTCCACGGGGACCATAGGCAACGTCAATTGAGGACAATTGAAGGGCAAGTTGAAGGTCATGGATGTTTACTTGCCGGGCTGCCCGGTGAGCCAGGGTAGCGTGGGTATAGACATCATATGCCGCATACACGATGTCTTGAATGTGAGGGAGGGGATCCATACCTTGGGTGCAGCAGGTATGCTCCTTAGGGTTGGGGAGGCGGTACTCCGACGTTAGACGGGATAGGTGGGACGGTGGTCCGCGCAAATAGCCTGCCCGGTCGGTAGCCTGGCTGGCCCAGGTAGGCATTTCGCGGGCCACTTGAGGGTTTTGGGGAGCTGCGGCTCGTCTCAAGCGTGCTACCCACTCGAGAAACTCTTGCAGCTCCACCATATTCATGTCCAGGTGGGGTATGCCCAGGCACCCTGACAGGCGCCGGGCGTCACCTGGAGCTCCATGGGTAATCAGGCGGGTCATGGGGTGAAAGGACAGTAGGTTGACGAGGTAGGGTAAGAAATGGGAAATAATCCTCCAGTTGGGTGAGGATAAAGCCAACCAGGATGACATACATTGTCTGGTCTTGGAGGTGGGGGGCGTGGACTGGTCCCATCAATTGGAGGATATTAACAGTATATTCCTGGGGGAGGCCGAATTGCCAGTCATTGCCTCCTTCCACGTCGAGGGCCACTGCGTAGCTATTGGCCATCATATGGGTCATTTCTGGGAAGTAGAAGAAGAAATCACCCATCGTGGCGATTATCCGACATCGGGGGCCAGTTGGGATGGGGTCAGCGTTCCGGTATTCCTGGGGGAGTTGGCTCACGCCGGGAGGGAGACGGGAAAGGGCTTGACCCAAATTATGAGCTGCGTCATAAAACTGGGTCCCGGCGGACGCTGAACCATTTAATGCCGCATAGGCAAATTGTTGGGCATAAAAGGTGGCATCGTCAGCTGTGTCCCGATAGAACACACGCTGAGCATGATGGCTATTGGGAGGGCATGGGCCCACTGTGAAAGTAGGCCCGGCAGAGGGCTCAAGGTATTCAATTTCTGGGTCCTCAGCCGGTGCTACCCCGTGCTGAGCAGGAGAGTCTCGAGGCTGCCTCGAAGCTCCCTCCGGGTGGGGTGGGGTAGGTTCAGGTCGTGGGTTGGGCGCCTGTGCGGCAGGGGAGGGTTGGGATTGGTTAAGACGACGTCGGGGGATTGCTCCCATTTCGCGTCCGGTTCGGGCCGGATACGCTGAACCTGGGGAAGCAGTGGCTGTTGGGGGTGCCAGCTCCTCGGGATGAGAGGCCTGGCTAGGTTGAGGGGGCTGGGACTGTGGAACCGACTGATCCATTAAGGCCTCTTCGTCGGGCTCTCCGACAGAAGGCTCCTCGTCATGGGAAGGTTCATCCTGGTGGGAGATTGGGTTATCCGGGGCGGACTGGTCCTGGTCCATAGGTTCGGACCGGTCCGCTTGGGGCTGGTTGGGTGAAGGTTCGTCGGCGCCTGCGGCTGCGCGCAACGCATCAGCGGCAGACGAATCCATGTCCGCCTGTTCCGGGTCTGGGGTAGAGGAGTTCTGGGATCCTTCGTCAGAGTACTCCTCGGTAATCAACACATCGAAAGATTTAGCTTTCCGCAGTTTAACCGGGGGGTACTTTTTCCGGGATGTATGGGGGATGTCGGGTGCTGCTGCCAGCACTGGGGAAGCAAGCCCGGCGGGACCAGGTTGCTGGGTCGCTTGGGGAGAGGCGTGGTCCTCTTTGTATACCTGGGAATTAGTTGACCGGTACGAAATGGTGGAGGCATGACTGTAGGTAGGGGATTGTGCCAATTCTAGTGTCGGGAATTGGCACATTTGAGGGCGAAGGGAAAATAAATTACTCAGGCCGGGAGGGGCAGTCGAGACTGGGGGTGTCTGCACTGCCTGCGCGGCCTGAGTTGCCTGGGCTTGGGATACTGTACCTTGTATCCCATTGTCGGGGTTGGCTGCGGGGGAAGGGGTGTCAGCCGGCGGAGTACCAGCTGGGCGGGACGGCGGTCTGCCGCCATCCGATAAAACTGAACCGGGGCTAGGGACTGGGGGGTGGTCTGTGTACCGTACGATAGGGTTCACAAGTAGAATTTCAGACGCGGGGGGTCGGGACGGGGTCTCCGCGGACGGGCCCGCAGGAGACCGTTGGGGACCGGGTTCAGAAGTAGGCTGGGTATTGGGGAGGGTTTGAGAGCCGGGCTGCCCAGTCTCTCTTGTAGGGGAGTTTTGGCTCATCGGTAGCACCGGGTTCCAAAAAGCTTGGTCAAGCTCGGGAAATTGGACAAAACTGTTGACGTCCAAGGGCTGAGGAGGGTCAGGTCGTCGTATCCGGGGCCAAATAGATCCTTCGCGGAAGTTAATGGAATTTCTCCGGCTCATATAAAGCCAGAGACCAGCACCAGATTAGGCAGAAATCAACTTCGGTGCCCACTAATCTACTAATATATAAAATAAGGCACCGAAATTGCGCGGAAGCACCAGCTCTGAAACATATAAAGAGCAGTGCATACATAAACAGAAAAAATGAAAAATCGTTAAGGGGGGTGTGGGTGTGCTCCCAAGGGGGGAATTGTGGAATAGGGGGTGTGCTGGAGTGTGGAAAGTACCGGACAAGTATTATGACAATAACAATAGTGGAGGGGGGTACTTTTTAAGGGTGAACTACAGAAGGGGGTGTAACGAAAAACCCAGGGCAAGGGAAAGGGCAGGACGAAATTTTGGAAAAAGGCAAAAAGGATGAAGTTTGGAATTTCAACCCGAACGCGTTGAAATCCACCAAACAGGGTATGAGGGTGGGCCGTGCCCCATTCGAGCAGATTGGCCTCATTTCGACCATCGGTCGAAATATCTGAAACAAAAACCATAAAACAGGACATGGTATACAGGTACATACGTAGGATCGGCCGGACCTTGCGGTACGGTCCTAGGGTACGAGGTACTACTTACCTGCAGTTTTTGCCTGTACGTATGTAGCATACAAGCAAAACAAGCAAACCGGCGGGGGAAAACAACAAGAAACTAGGGGAGGAGCATACTATTTAATTATCATACATACCATGCATACAAAACATATATACCTAGGAATCAAAAGTAAGTACTTATGTAGGACCCTAAAGGGGGGAAATTTTGGATTTTATTAGAATACGTACGTATAACTAATAAAGGAATTCGTAACGTGGGGGGAAAGAGAAAAAGACATAAAAACCCCATTTTAATTTAAATAGAAATCGTAAAAGAGAATAATAAAAATAATATAAATCGTATAAGTATACAAAAACGTATAAATATACTAAGGAGAAAACCCCAATTTAGACTGAAAAGAGAAAAACCCAAAAATTTGAAAATAACATAGATAGAAGTAATCGAGCATAGGGTCCTACCCTTTTTGACCCTAGAAACACTCATACAAAAAATAGACATGTATACGTACATTTATACCACAGACAACCACACGAACAATCATACAAACAAAACACCCTACTTACGTATTTATTTATTGACGCGTCAAATTAATTAAATAGAGTGGTGTGGGCCCACTATGACAATATACAAAAGGGAGGGGGACGGGAGCAACAGATTAGGGGAAAAGGGACAGGTGAGTATACCATGCCGGACAAGGTGAAGGGTCCAACACTCTAGACCCTTTTTGAGTTACCCCGAAGCGTAACCCTAAATAAAACACGTATTGGGTTGTAAGGTCCAGGCCAGCTGGACCTTAGAGTTATCCGACATAACTCCGAAAACACTGAGATTTATGAATGAAACGTTTATTTTTAACCTAGCATTAAATAATGATTGATTTACACTTGATTAATTGATGTCTGACGCATCAGTCAACCTTAGGTACAGATTCGGTGAAGCAGTCTTTAGCTAGCTGCTCTCCGTTTCTTTTTCTTTCTTTTACTTACTTCTTTAGAACAATAACACCAACCTTCCCAAATTACTTTGTTCCTTTCCAACTTTTCTCCACCAGTACCAATTTGTAAGTTTGGTAGCAGCTTAGAACCAAGTGCAACCTTACCAGGGTGAAAGCTTTTGTAAGTTGCAGCCAGTCGCCTAAACGGATGCGTGTAAATGAGCTGTTGCAAAATTCACCGATCGCAAAATTCACAGAAATTCACCCATCCAATTTCCGTGTAAGTAGTTCTGCCCCTAGGCAGAACAAAATCATACACTAAAATTTGCAGCATGAAGTGATTAGGTTTCATCAATTTTGCCAGCGTTAAAACACAAAAATTCATACAGCTTTCCAAATTCGATGAAATAAACATGAAATGAAGCTGTTCTAGCGTTGCTTCGAGCAGTTCTTTCCCCCGAGTACTTTTTGACCATGTTAGTAGAGATGAGCATTTCGGCCCATCGGCCCGGCCCGGGCCGACATCCATTTGTTAGCGGACCGGGCCGGGCCGGGCCGACAAAATTTTAGAACTGCGGGCCGAAACGGGCCGGATTGATTATAGAAAATGTTCTAAAATCGCTAAGATTAGCTAAGTATCTACTCATTCGGGCTATTTTACAGCAAAAATTAACATTTTGTAGCATAATTTAGCGTTTCCATATTGCATTGGAGCCTTTGAAATAATATTGTTAGTAAAATTTTGGAAATTTTCGTTTGGCGGGCCGGGCCGGGCCGAATCTTGTAGCGGGCCTGGCCGGGCCGAAAAATTTTGCCAGCGGGCCGGGCCGAGCAAGATTTTGGAGCGGGCCGGGCCGAAAAAATCCGGCCCGTGCTCATCTCTACATGTTAGTAAATGTACATGTAGTAAATGTCATTGTTCTAGTCGAGTCCCAACGGAGGCCCAAATTTTCGGACCTTTGGTGGTACTCTCTTCTTTCTTTCATGTAGACTGTCTTAATACAGAACCGGCCACTTTTTCAATACAGATTCCTGCCCTTTTATACGGTTATAGCAACCGTCACTTCAGACAATTAGCACTTTCTGATTTTGTTTCAGAGAGAACAATGATTAATGTGGAAGTGTCCGACATTAACCAAGATGTTTGCACACATAACCCAAATCAATTAGTCTGTTGCAATGTCTCTACGCCTCATTTCCTGTTACAAGCAAAAATTCGGCTTAAAGATATCGAACAGGTACGCTTAAATTTTAAAAAAGCTATACTTAATTATATATGTAGACTAACATACAATTTATGGCATATACAGTATAAAACACAGCATAGAGTAGGTAAGTGCACATTAGTCCAAAATTGGGTGGACATGTTTGATTCGTGGGAACAATAATCATAAAATTTGCAGAATTCAGTGGCGTGTAGGCAGCGTTGGCGTTAGTCAGGTACTGGACCTTTGGCATTCCAGCAGCCAACTGTCAGCTTCCAGTTAATATGCAGAAATATTTTAAAAGTGTGATAATGCAAGCTGCAAAGTTCACCGGCATATGATAATCGTTGTGCCCGGGCCTTAAATCGGGCCTCCGGGCCCGGGCCTCACACCGGGCCTCCGGGCCTACCGGGCCTTCCATCGGACCTCCGGGTCCGGGCCTCACACCGGGCCTCCGGGCCTACCGGGCCTTCCATCGGGCCTCCGGGCCCGGGCCTCACACCGGGCCTCAGGGCCTACCGGACCTTGATTCGGGCCTCCGGGCCTACCTGGCCTTGAATCGCAAATGCGCAAACATTAGTTTTCGTCAAATTTTTCCATCAGTTTTAAATCTATAGATACCAAAGAACTGAAAATGTTCTATTGCTTTCACGTCCCGGTATATACGTAGCAAAAGTGGGTTGGAAAAAAGGGCGGCAGAGATCTAGCGTTGAATCGGGTCCGGTTTGAAGTTCGAATGAGTTGAACCGAAAAGGTTCATTCATACAGTCTAACTTCTAACTTCGCACCCTATTACATTTAGGATTCGACAGTTATGATTTATGATGAAATTTCGTGTGTACTAGCTGCATTAACGTGCTATATTAATGTCAATGTGTAACGAGATGACTTAGACTAAACACTAAACTGAGACTGGAAATCTATTTCTCGCCACAGCCGGCAGACGTCGAGAAGAAGAAGATCAACTCTTAGGCCTTTAGATCAAGCTAGCCTGGTATGGGTCTAACCTGATCCAGACAGTCCGCCGTAGGGTACGTGAGTTCAATTCTCTAGGCCTCCTAGAAGGGACTGTTAAGAGGGCAGTTCAGATGCTAGACTGCCGCGGGACGCTGATTAAAACAAAGGCTCAGCTCTTGGTCCAGGTATAATGTATCAACCGAACTGCCCTAATCCGATATGGTCGACTCAGCGATCTCTGATTCCAACCTAACACCAACTACCGCGACTAAAGCTTCGATCCTAAATGAATTATTTACTACACTAACTAGCTGACAGCAACACACAGATCAAATACACTACAATCTATTGCAAGAACTGGCACTATTTGAATCCGTTCACCGCCTACCAATTAAACCCAACTACTGAAGATCAGTCACAGGTCCCTACTCCGAATCTTAGCAGAAGAAGAGCTAGAGCTGAAACCTAGTAAACTTTTGGTTAGATTAATATTTTAGCCTAAGGGTTGCCACACACACGCACACAGACACACTCACCTAACAGTACTCGATATTCTCAGACTGCGAATTGATTCGCAGTCACACAATAATTTGCTTTTCGGGGTCGAGGAGGGGGGAAGTTCCCTATATGCTCCCTATATGTACCTGAAAAGTGTGCACAAGTCCACCCGTCCCTGGTCACGAATAGTTACCAGCAATACGCACCAGCAGAAAACCAGTAACTATTCTATCCTCTGCTAAGAGGACGACCTGTAAACTTTTGAAGTTCGGTTAAAAGGTTTAAAGAGAGAGAATTTGGGCAGATTTGGCGGAACAAAAAGAAACAGAGCAGATCAAAGAACAGATAGTTTTGGACAGAAAGATTACAGACATTTTTCAATACAAGGGAAACAGTTAAAAGTTAACGATTTTGGCAAAGATCTTCGAATTCTTCAATAGGACCAACTTAACAGCCAACCCACACTCCAGATCCCAATACGACAGTCCTAAGACTATCAGTGCGTCCCTAAGCCAAAGAGGTGGCTCTCAGAAAAGTTCTAGGCTCAAGAGGAATCTCAGCAAACTGACGTTTGGGCAGCTGGATTCCGAGAGATCCGGACAGAGCAGCACAGGCGAGACGGTCAGAGACAGAAGCGAAGGTCCAGGGGTGATCCGGAACGGCGTCACTCACACTGGCAAATCAAGCAGGAACCAAAGACCACGGCACAGGCTGATATCAGGGCAAGAACCGAGAGAGCCGGAACAGAGATCCACTGGATCAGGACAGCTGTCGAAGAGAGACAGCACGGCGAGGAGCAGAGCAGAGCAGAGCAGAGCAAAGCAGAGCTGAGCAGAGCAAAGCAGAGCAGAGCTGAGCAGAGCTGGACAGGTCCAAGAGGAGACCTGCGCTAGAACTGAATCAAATGGGTTAAAACCTTGTCGGTTTTAACCCGGATTCAGCAGTATTAACTGGATTTCGAGACGGGGTAAAATTTACCTTAGCATCTTTTAGAACTAGAAATTAAAACTCAGCGATTGCTAGGATCTTTTAGATAAAAGTTCTAAACAAGGTTAATTTTGAAAATGATGGTCTGAATCTAAGGCACGGGAAACAGCTTGAAAACCCTGGAAAAACAGTCTAAAAAACCGGTTGAAAGTGGAGTTTTTTTGAGCGATTTAAAAGATATTTTGTAGAGGGGATTTCGGTCAGAAATCCCCACCAATGACGAATCCTAGATTTCCTTCCCAGGAAATCTAGAGAAATCCAGCTAATATCTGCCGATATTAGCACACAATGCATGAAAGCAGTTGCAAAACTAATGTCAATAATCTAGGGCGGCGAAAGCCCGGATTTAACGAGGTATTTTCGAATAAGGGACTCGATGTCCGATTAGGTATTTTAGAACTCGCTCTTACAAATATTATAGAAAATCCTAGAGGGAAAGGGACAGCTCAGCCTAGAGAGGAGATTTAGAAATAGGCTTCTGAAGCCAACCCATTTTGGGCGAACCATTCTCCCAGGAGCACCCGCAATCCCAACCTAAGGTTCCAAAAAGTGGACAAATTTTTGAGGGAGGTATCCTAGAAGGGGAGAAGCAAGGCCTCTCCCTACGGAACATCTCAAGGGGTGTCTGTGATTTTCCTCTCAGAACCTCAGACTCGAGAGCGGCCATCCGCTAGTACCCCAGAATCACAGATTGACCGGAAACTGCAAATTTTGGTCTCACGTTAACTTTTGCCTCGTGTCTTTTGCAATCATCTTCCGATGATTGGCTGCTTTCATGATCGCGTTTTGTCATTGGCTGATTTGGAAGGGAGGACCCAGCCTCCTTCTTTTGAATTTGCACCTGAGCAATTTATCACTTGGGTTACATAATTTTTTATGACTTTGGGTCCGTTTTCGAGTGGCCCAAAGTACCTCAACAGCCTTGGCCCTAAACTTTATGGCGTTTTTGTTTTGAAGGACCTTTGTCCTGAGTTTCGTTTCTAAGGACTTTAATATTATTTGCAAACAGACGCACAGGCGCAAGAGAAGCCGATGAAAACGAGAAGCGAAGGAGAGGAAAAATCGAAATAACAGACAGGGGGCCTAGAAGCCCAAGATGAAATAAACTAATACCTAGATGATACCTAAATTCTACGCAGCTTATTAGTTAGCTAAAGTCCTGATATGATGTCCTTGTTATTACTAATTACTAACTTCTTTATTTCTTTCTTTTCAGGGGTGACTTGTGCCTTAATTTAAAGAGGGGTCCCCCTCTATCTAGCCTAAGCGTGTCACTTCTCATTGAGGGAGAACCGACGTCACTCTTGTGACATAGGAAAGATAGAGAACCTCACACACATGCATAGACACTCAGGCTACACATTACACACTCACACAAACTCAGCAGAGGGGACCTGTGAATAACCTCATACGATTAATGTTGCAAAAATTAAAGGGGTTAAAAATTAAATGACTTCTGACTCAGATGCTGGTGAACGGATTTTGCAATAATAATTACACTAATAATACTAACAAGGTAAATAATACAATTATCAATGAACTAATCTAATAACAGGATATACAAAACTACAGATTGTCATAGATAAACACAAGACACAGCATAGTTACAAGTCGTACGTAAGCCACTACAGTAGAACATATAGGACATCTTAGCTATAGATTGCGTTTTAATTTTAATCTGGCGAATTCCAGAATGAACCAATTAATTGAGAAAAGGTTTTCTTAGACTTTCAGGATGTGCTCTTTCTGAAAATCAATTTCTTGTTCGATGTCGATCCCAATTGCGGAGGTTATTATGATATTTAGAAACTAACCCCATTCTAAACAGCACAAGATGAACTGAGTTTGACATCGGTCAGAGTGTCATCATTTTTCTATTCTATTTCCGAACCGATTGCTTGTGAAAAAGTTTTCTGATCCTTTCTTGCTCTCTTTTCTCGTGTGAAATAATTTTCAGCTCATTAGAATAGAGCAAGCTAAGTTTATTATGATGTTTTGGGGAGCGTCTGGCTGTTGTGGACCCAGCCTACAGCAGTCAGAAAAACCTTTCTTGCTTCGTCAGAACGAATCGAAAACTGGATGGATCCTAAACAAAAAACTTTTCTGAGACCTTCTAAATGTCCTCTTTCAAACGAGACCCTTTTCGGTCACCCCGCTCATCTATAGCTAAGATTATAATGATAGATCAATAGGTAGTCACATGTAAACATCGGAGGGAGAAACAAGTCAGGGTTTCCTTATTAATTTCTCGCTAGAGTCAAATTCTTTAGACCAACTGCTCTAGAAAAACTTTTCTGAGACCTTTCAGACCCGCTCTTTCCGCTGAGTCCGGTCTCAATAATTTCTGACAACTAATTCGGAGGTTATTCTGATGTTTTGATGATGGTCACAGTATAAAAGAGAAAAAAGAATGCAAAATACACACATTTTTTCATTTTCATTACAAATGTAAGCTACAGCTTACAATATTGTTCCACAAAACACAAAGCTTTATCCGATTTATTCTTGTTTAGCTAGATATCGGGTATCCGACTACCGTGTCCTTGCTTTTATTTAGTTTTTCTGACTTCATTTCGCAAACATTTTCGTTTAGGACATGTATGCTGAGAAAAACTGCATGCCGGTTATCTACTATCCAAATAGACTTCAATACACTATTCAATGCCAAATAAGTGTGGATTTGCTGTTCTACTGGCCCTACTATAGAAAGCAAATCGATTTTTTCAGCAAGAATATATCCGTTTCCTGTACGTTTGATGAAACAAACTTTATTCTTGCGATGCCCTTATTAGCAACGGCAGCTTGGCTGTGTGAACTCTAGCTGGTGTTCGATTGCTTCTTTAGGTAGTGATTCCTTGTAGTGTCATATTGTTAGTTTACGGCTTTAACCAAGTTGAAATTTTAGGAGACTTTCCAAAAACACTTATTTTAGCGTTTATCCCGCTTCAAAAATGCGATCTTTGCGTACAGGATAGTTTTACCCAATTTGCGACAGTGGCAGCGGCTGCATTGTTCATTCGAAAGGTCTCGTTGTGCTCTACCTTTTTGTTTTATGAAGCAACTTTCTTTCTCCAATCGTGAGATAATGCCAACTTTATCATTTAGAAGTCCAAAGTTGTTATTTTTGTATAAGTTTAAAATTAAATCCATTATTTAAGGTGGTGATTCCTTTTGGGCACATATTATTGCTGGCGGCGTAAACCATGATGAAATTTGACGAAACTTTCCGAAATGCGTTCTTTTACCGTTCTAACACCCTCCGCGCAATCCCGATTCAAAAATTCAAGATTTCCGGTCAGGTCGGTTTTTGCCAATTTCTGAAAGTTTGGCAGTAGCTATACAGTTATGACTATATTCATTCGAAAGATCTCGTTGAGCTTCATACTTTTGCTTTTTAAACCAATGTTCTAGCTTTTCTCTACCATAAGATATAGCCGATTTTCTTGTTTTGTCGTCGAAAACTTGCCATTTTTGCAGAAATCAAATAATCCATCATTTCTTGGACTATGCAAGCCGTAAAATCAAACTAAGTGCGTCGATCTGAAGGTCTCATAGGGACAAATTATCCTCTTCCAACAGCTATCCCGTAGGCTGCTATCATAAAAATGTAGTTTTTGCAAGAACACGACCAATTTTCTTCCAAAGATTGTGGAGCATTCACCATGCAAGCTGGAGGGCTGCTACTTAACAAATGAGTTCTGCACAAATATATTCCAGGGGCGTTTTTTAGTTGCCCCGATAACTGCTTTCTAGCTAAAGTAATAGCTTAACAAATTCGTAAAAAGTAGGCAAAGTACAGGTTACGTGAACATTTCAGCTTATTTCTCCATAACGAAGGGCGATTTCACAAGAAATAAAAAATGGTCCTCAGCTATTTGATGGAGGTATCGAATGTCGATGTCTCGCGAAAAGATTTCCTTGACCTTGAGTCTGCAAAAATTCTGGAAAAGTATACTTCTTCTAAAATGTGTTTAAAATATTTTAGAAAAGCAACATTAGTTTCATGGTATGCATTAAAAAGAGAAAATGTCAAGCTGCATTTTGATATAAAAATGGCTTCTTAACTGCAAGTAATGAATGAATAATAATAATGCAAACTTTATGTGACCAAATGGAATCACCACCTTAAATCTTGAATCACCACCTTAAATCTTAAATCTTAAATAAATTTCTTGAGCTGCACAAGATTAAACTCATTTTAAGGGCCCTACAAAGGACAAATATCTGGCGTATGATCGTTATCCAAATAATATCCTATAACTGTAACTTTCAAAAATGTAGTTTTTCAAAAGCACGACCAATTTTCCTGGGATTGTGGAGCCCGGGATTCACTATGCGAGATGAAGGACTGCCATTTAGCAGATGTGTTCTACACTAAATTACCCCGAGACCTTTTTTAATTGTCCCGATTGCTGCTTTCTAGCTAAGATAATCACTTGACAAAGTTGAGAATTATAGGCGAAATTCAAGTTGCGCACACATGTTAACTAATTTCTACACAGTGAGGAAAAGTTTCACAATAATTAAAAACGGCCCCAGCTATTCGATAGAGGTTTCCAATGATATGACCGATGTCCCTTGAAAAAATTCTGTTCAGTCTGCAAAAGTTCCTAAATGTTGTATATACTATTTCTAAAATCCGTTAAAAACATTAGTTTCATTGTATTCATTAAAAAGAGCAAACGTTAAGCTACGTTTTGATATAAAGATTGTTTATTAACTCCAAATAATTAACGTGTAGTAACGGTTCAAAGCTGATGACACCAAAAGGAATCACCACCTTAAATGGAATGGAAGAATATTATATAGTATATATATGGGTCCGATTTCTCAAGCTATTCGTTGATAATTACCCACAAAGACGGCTGGGTGTGCAAGTTACACACTCTGCCTTGTCAGAGGGTACCTTGGATAGCATCTTTCTTATAACATTAGACATGAGCCAAATGGGCAGTTGCAGTCTTAAATGGGAATTGACTAAAACGAAACAGTTGCAGATTTGTAATTTGTATTTTTGAAACTATCAGGTCGGGAACCTTCGAATTTCGCAAAGAACCAACCCCTCATTGCCCCAAGTCAAGATAAAAGTCACTTTTTATGCGTTCTGAACAACTAATTGTTCTTCTTGGAGCTTTTATTTTCGTGTGGGTTCTGGGGGTTTGTAATCTTTGTAATTGTAGATTTGATTTATAACTATATGTAGTTTCAAATTTTTGACGGTGTTCTTAGGGGTTCTTAAAGTTTTCAGGAAATTTGATCCTCTATTATCGAGTTTTAAGTGTTTGCTGGAGGTTCCGATGGTTGAGAAGGTCCGGGGATGCCGAAAAGCGTGTGATTTGTATGGACGTAGATCCTATTACGAACTTATTGTACTTGTTGTCAGCTTTCGATTGATATCCGTAGTGTGCATATTGGATGTAGTATACACGCAAATTTGAGTCTTAATTTTGGAGAAAAACAAGGAGGGCCCCACCCCAGTACACACCAATTCCATGCTACAAATTTGATGACTGAGATACTGATATACCTACATATTATAAACATATCATGACACGTGAAGTGTCTGCTGAATGGAAGGATCCTCAACGTTGAAACGATACCAACTCTTGAAAAATTGAGAATGTTCTTTTTCTGATGGGGTTCTGACTTTTATCCTGACATAGGCCCTTTACTTTGTCCCCTATTCCTTAAGTATTTGTGTTCCAATCTCAAATTTGCTACGTTAACCAATTTTTTTAAAGTTTACATGTGGACAGGGGTTAGGATGAAGACATTCGGGACACCAGGGCCCACTCCTACGCAGTGTGCACAAGTACGGTGATGTTGCAAACGGTCAATATTGAAGATGAAACAGCGTTGTCTGATCGTATTGTTGGAAGGCATGGCCTAAAGATTTGAGGGGCGTGTAAGCAGAAAATAGCTGGAGTTATCTCAGAAGCTGCAAGCTTCCTAAGCGATGCAAAATATTTTACAAAATTGAGATTGGCCAACCTCCGGTGAAGATATCATGTCTAATCTTTTTAAATGCTTATGCCACTTTAGTGGCCAGTACATAGCTAGCTTACTCTAATCTTGACATGATGTCGTGCTATTGATTAGAACTCTTCAAATCTCCTAATCCTAATATCATGCCTAGTTTTCAGGTTCACATTTGATTGTTGATGACGTTTCTTCCGCTCCTTCCACAAAGAACAATACCGATAGTGCAAGCGGAGACAGATTAAAAAGCACTGATACGGAAGGAAATCAAAGTATGTAGGGTGACGTGCACATTACTATATTTATCAAGACTACGTAAGAGTACAAATGTGTTATACTCTGCGAATTAAAAGCGAGGCCCATCCTTGCACGACAACGGCTTACCCCTCTTCGCACAAATTATACCAAAGTGACCCCAGCAAATTTGTACTCAACTGAATCAGGGCCAGGCATACGCTCACTACGCTCTTTGCTTGTGTGTAATTACAGCTCGAAAACACACGCAGTACGTGCACGAATTTTAGGATGCTTTAGAAAAGGCGCATACCAATGAGTTTTTGATTCAGCAGGACCCAATTTGCAGCCGTGGGGGGTCATCCGTTAGAGGATGTGTCACGCTTATAATACATATAGTATTGTAATGCTAGTAGAAGGCAACCTGACTACTAAGCACTACGAGGTGGGTACTGCGCGCTAGGAAACAGCAGACCTGAAGGAGATGTTGCTCCAGTCGACCTGTAGCAACAACCTCGCCAAAACTACTGGAACAACTGTGGCCTTAACTCAGAGAATATACCAAACAATTCACACAAAGTTACGCTCAACCTAGTCTCAGACTGCCAGATTTCCTAACTACCTAACTGCCTACCGAGCAATAAATGCTAAGACCCTATCTACAAGTGTTTGGAGACCATCTTTAATTTTAAGACCTAACTAAAATATTTTCACAAAATGTCCAAATTACTTTCACAGAACTACAAGAGAAAATTATCAACACAAATTACCTCACAAATATTTAGGACAAACACCTGACAACTTACTAAATTTACCCAGTTAGAAACAAGAGAGAAATAGGAACGACCATAAATTACCAGCAAAATCAGAATCACATAAATAATACAGGTATGGGAGGGTTTGGCCGGAACGACCTAAACCAGGGGACGGTTAAATATAATAGAGGGGGAAATCAGGAGAATACAGAAAGAAAACAGTGTGCATAGACTAGAGCACCAGGGATCCTAGCGACACAGGGGCAGGTATAAATAAACACAGCTCAAAAGGGGGGAAAGATAACGTGAAGATACGTATATGTAGAGCTTACTCAAAACCGACTACTCACCATGAAAGAAACTCTAAGACTGACTACTTTTCATTCTTACATCGGACCACCCCCTAAATAGCCAATCAGAAGCGAGTATTGATTTTTGGGAGAAGCCTGGAAAGTTTTCATTGGATAAAGGTTCCTATCTAGTTTTGCTACTCAAAAGCGCCGCCTAGCCTAGCACACGTCATTAAAAACCAGTTTGGGAACAAATCTTAGCACATGAATTTCACACATACAATTTATACCATTTCTAAAAAATACACATACGTATAAACACACTATTAACACATCAGACACACCCACCCATTACAGTATGAACCAGATCGAAGTTCGGAATAATATAACATTGTTAAGTACCATCAAGAGTTCATAATTATTCTATATTTAAGGAGGTAGTACCACTACCGGGGTTTCCTGCGTATTTTTTGCATGGATGAAGCAATCTTGACAAAACATTGGATAAGTTAAGTCTTGGTTGGCAAGCCATCTTTGGGCAAAATCTTGGTGTTGGAGAGCGCGTAATTGGCTAGCTACCATTGTGGCTTTGCGCATGCGCAATTCAAAATATTTTAAGCTTTATGTATTAAATTTTACTCTACCATGTGAAAGAGCACAAAACGGGCTGTAAAATAGTGTGCATATCAAATCTGTAACTGGTTTCTATTAAAAGTTCCAGATGATTTTACATGTGGCTTATTTACGTTGACCGGTTGCTCAATCAATGTAATGTACGACCATTTTATACAAAAATTAAAACTATTGTATTTTAGAGATCGTCATTGTGTTACGTATGTGTATTATTTAACAAAAGCACTTTGCAGCTGATTGAAAGCATAGCTAATTCCTAAAACCAAAGCAAACAATGAAAAGTTGTTGATTTTCTTGTCACTACTTCAACCAAACTTGACCAAGTTTATATGTTTATATGTTTTATATCTGCATACGCTCAGGCCGTTTTCTTTGATTTTCAAAAAACCCAGTAGTAGGCAAGATTAAGAATTTAAAACATTTAAAAATGAGTTAAAAATCGAAAATGCATTTACGAAAAACTGAAAAAGCGGCGTGAGCGTATAATTTAATAAATTTTGCACGCAAAATTTCAAATGAATTTATAGTGGACTGAAGGAGATGTTTACATTCCAAGCTTTTAATACAATTCCACCTGTGTAGACAACAAGCCAAACTCCGCAACGCAGTAGGCAAACTCATTTGATGCAGAACATGATATTGAACAAATAATTTCAATCCGATTGATTACGTTTATAGTTTACAGTATCGGTTCAAAGTCCATCCCGGTAGTGGTACTACACACCCCCCACCGAACGGGGACCCATTTTAGAAATGCAGTGAAATTACCTTAATCCCCTGTTGAAATCCCCCCTCCACCAAAGGGGAGGGGGCCTCTGCAATCTGATTGGCTATCGGCTACCCCCCTCCAATCGGGGTCCTCTTTTCAGATACCCCCCCACCAAACGGAGGGGGTATGTGCTGTCAATTTGGCCGACCAAACGGGGGAACATTCGCGTGTTGTAGTCGGACACCGTTACGCAATTCCAAGAAGAGGACCCCTCTAGTGGCTTACTCTTCATCTAGTATATTGTATTCTTCATCTAATAAACTAATTATGCCCTCTTGGTACCATTGACTTGATAACCAGAAAATGTTATCGAAAATTATTCGAAAAATCTATTCAAACAAAGATGGACAAAAATCATGCTGAATGCAGAGGAAAACCCCTCTTTCAAACCCCTATGAGAAAGTAGATTATTTCAAAATTCATTTTTCCGGCTAGTTTGTCAGCATTCGAACGAAAGGTCTTGGCCTGAAAATTTCAAAAATGTAAATTTTAGCTCTTAATTGCTTACTGTTAATTAGTTTCGCCTAGTTAGCACTCTTCCAAATCCACAACTTACCGTTTTAGCTCATATTATGGGGAAAGGGATATACAAGCTCCCCCGTGATAACGTTTGTCGATAATGCACTTGTAAACATAACCCGCAAAACCTGCACTTGTATTTACTATGTACTCCTACCAGTAAAACTCATTTTGTCATAAATGTCAATTTTGCAGAAGACCAAAGTAATGCTGCCGTTGCAGTGGCAGTTGTTCTTGGTATCATACTTGGCATTGTAATGCTAATCCTAATATTCTTCCTGTTAAGAAAATGGCGGAGAAAGCGCAGAACGGTAAGAGTTGCCAAATATTAGCATAGTGCGTCAGGGGTTGGGTGGGCCGAGATTTCACCGATACCGAGACCAAGACCGAGACTACCATTTTTAAGCTTAAACTTAATTTCTTCCAGTTTTCGAGGCTTAGACCCAGTATTAGGGACTTTATGTGGAGGCAAGAAAAGTTAGAATGCTGCGAGTCAGCTAATCTGAGGTAGAAAGTTGCTGCGAGTTAGCCAATCTGTATTATTTGGGCCATATTTGTACCTATATTTGTACCTAATATTGATTGTCAATTCAATTCACATGATTCATATTTTGCAATAGCTAGTTCATTGTGGTACTGTTCGTGGTACTGTTCGTGTTTTGATCCTTTTGATTCTTATTAGCTAGGTATACAATGTACAGTTGCTGAAATTGGATAGTTTTCTGTTTTTGGTTCTGTCGTCTGGTTATTGTCTCCATTTCTGCGGTATTGGCTTTGAAGTTGTTAATTGAACTGTATTTGCGGAGATTCCATGCCTTTGGAAATGTGAAATTCAAAAGAAAATGTATCTCAGAAATTTATTGCTCTGTTTACGAAAAGGCTCAAAATTTGGGGACTTATCTCCCCAGGAAGCTAAGTGGGGTTAATGCGTACAAGTTTGGGAATTTGGGGAGCCAACTTCACCC
>JASAND010013787.1:0-14238 GCA_030248195.1 Trissonchulus latispiculum
AATGGTTCCGGTTGAGGGCCAAGCACAGGACGGAGCTTAGCTAATACAAGAAAACTAAGCTCATATTTGAATTCTACATGGACGAAAACCCCCTGGATAAACTTTTCCCGTTAAGAATAAACATTTTTCAAATTTAAGCTTGGGTCAGCCATGGTTCCGGTCTCCCTGAAGCTGAGCCTCCTCCTCCTCCACCAGGCCGCTTTCGCCGCTTCGCCGCTTTCGCCGCTCACACCACCACCCCCACCAGGCCGCTTTCGCCGCTTCGCCGCTTTCGCCGCTCACACCACCACCCCCACCAGGCCGCTTTCGCCGCTTCGCCGCTTTCGCCGCTCACACCACCACCCCCCCCCCAGGCCGCTTTCGCCGCTTCGCCGCTTTCGCCGCTCACACCACCACCCCTCCCCCAGGCGCGACCTGTGGTGCGGACCTATTACTACTCAGCACATCAAATTGGAGCCTCTATCTTGGGCTATTTATTGCTGTGCAAATGACAATGATACGCCAAGCAACGAGCGAGTAACGGCGTTTGAACGATTTGGTCAAGCTCCTTCCGACTGTTATTTATTTACTTCAAACTTTAATGCGCTTTAACTTCTCATACTGCTTTGTAGAAACTTGGTGCAATTAGATAAAATGTTCAGGACATCGAGAGCTTCAATTTGCTATAAAATTTGGTTATATATATATTTGAAAAATTTGAAAATTTGCCATTTTTTACTACTTTTGACTCCGTCATCGCACTAAGGCATGCGTCTACAGTTAAACACCAGCAATTGTAGTGAAATTTATTTAGCACACATCTTCTTTTCATATGTGCAAACTGGCACACCGAATTTGGTTGGAATAGATCGGCTTTCACCCGACTTATATATCATTATATCCAAACAAGCAAAAGTTATTTGCAAAAGCTTTGTTGTAAGCTGTGGAGATGACTGCGTCTCAGCCAGGGACCGGCTACGCAATATAGTTTTGGTCGAGCGAGCATTTAGTGTCTTAGAAGGTTCTTGTCTTTGCTTGCAAAAGGCTGCAACATCTGTCCAGATTTTTATCCGGAACTGGAAAGTGTGATAGATTCGTACCGCACATGGTGTGGCTAAATCTTGCAGGCATAGACATTTGCCCCGCTTTCCCAAGATTTGATTTCTGTGCTCTTGCGCTCTTGCTTTAAAATTAACGCTCTTGCGCTCTTGCTTTAAACTATCGAATTATCGAAACTAATGGTATATATTTTCTGAGTTGATCTGTTTTGATTCAGAAATGTGTATATACTGCGGAATCTAGTTCTGGTCTGTATTCTGTTCTGCAAGCAGAGATTATGACTTCTTAGAATGAACGAAGCTGAGCAGGAAAATTTTCTAATTTGCATAATACTTGGCAGAAGTTCCTTCCTTCTGAAAAGAACTAAATATTGCTCAACTACGTCTTAGCTGGCACAATTAACGATTCCCAAACCCCTCTATATCTTCAGCATTATGATGTAAAGTCGCCTGCTGAAATTTACACAGTGCTGATAATTAAATTACATTAGAATAATGTATAATAGCCGGCTACGCTGAGGCGTAACCGGAAAAATTGAGAAAATGACGTGTTTTGAGGAAAAACGCCAACGCGGTAACCAAAACTGTGAACTACTCACGACTACTCACAACAAGTAGCAGCACAGATTTTGCGTATGTAAATTGAACCTCTATTTGCAAGAGTGCATAATTGCACTATATATTAGAAGAAGAGTAAGCCACTAGAGGGCTTCTCTTCTTGGCATTGCGTAACGGTGCTCCGACCACAATACGCGAATGTTCCCCCGTTTGGTGGGGGGGTAGCTCTCTTCGACAAAGCATACCCCCCTCCGTTTGGTGGGGGGGGGGGTAGCAGAAAAGAGGTCCCCGTTTGGTGGGGGGGTATAGCAGAGGATTACGGTAGTTTTTGTTCTATTCGAAAATGGGTCCCCGTTTGGTGGGGGGTAGCCAAAATAGGTCCCCGTTTGGTTGGGGGGGGGTATGCAAAAGGGGTCCCCGTTTGGTGGGGGGGTATGCAAAAGGGTTCCCCGTTTGGGGGGGGGGTCGCCAACAGCCAATCAGATTCAGCCAACCTGCTTGAGCGACCCCCCCCCCAAACGGGGACCCTTTTCTGCCTACCCCCCCACCAAACGGGGACCTCTTTTGGCTACCCCCCCGCCAAACGGGGACCACGTTTTGCTACCTCTCCACCAAACGGGGAGGGGGTATGACTGTCGACCCCCCCCCAAACGGGGGAACATTCACGTATTGTGGTCGGAGCACCGTTACGCAATGCCAAGAAGAGGAGCCCTCTAGTGGCTCACTCTTCTTCTAATATATAATAGAATTATGAACTCTTGCTATTTGTGTACTGTGTTAATATCTGTACGCGAAATCTGTGCAGTTG
Organism: Trissonchulus latispiculum; assembly: GCA_030248195.1. Lineage (NCBI taxonomy): Eukaryota > Metazoa > Nematoda > Enoplea > Enoplida > Ironidae > Trissonchulus > Trissonchulus latispiculum. The sequence continues at coordinate 2,404 of JASAND010013787.1, forward strand.
TGAAGTTAGCACCGACAGGAAAGATATAAATTATATTTGATTTGCTAAGCCTAAGTGAATTTAGTATTGCATTTCGACAAACGTTCAATGATTTTACATTACTCTTGTCTAATTCCATAGGTCTGGTAGCTAATAGTTGATATTCGCCATATTGGGTAGTTTTAGGTTCAGTTGAGGTTGGGTAGTTGGGTTTGAAGTTTGGGAAAGTATTGCTTGCTAGGTTTTGGTCCTATTGTCGCTAGTCGGCTTCTGCCGGATTTTTGGTATTTTGTGCTAATTTTGGTCAAGTTTTTTGTTTTGTCTAAAATTCTGTATTTTGTTAGCAGTCGTCATTGAAGTTGCTTGAAATTTATTAAACTGTTGTAATCGCCAAAATAGAGTTCTAGTTGGTCAGGATCCTCCAGTTCTTCAACATCGCACACCACGGTATTTCACCTGTAATCTAGACTTATCCTAGTAGTCAAAAAGGAAGACAGCAACATTTTACTATCTCTCATTCACACAGTAAACGGTGTGGAAATATTTCTATTACTCTAGTTGATTTCTATTCAAATTAGCAAATTTTGTGCAACCAGTAAACGCAAAGTGTTGTGTAGAGACGTTGGCTTGACTAGCTAATTACACACTATAAAAGGCCGTGCAGTCAAAATTTCAGTTCAGTGTTGCTGGGAGAGAGTTCATGTCGGCGCATTTTTGTGGGCGCCATTTTTGATTCTTCAAAGTTTATGCCCCTATTTTTTGGGATAATTTCAGTTCTTGTGAGACGATTTTATGAAAGGTTTGTTCTGTATTTTATTTTTGAATATTATATTGTCTAAAGGTATTCTGGTGCCTGTAACAAATTGTTTACTGTAAAGTTGTTTGAAAAATTCGATGTATTTTGACGTTTCCTCGAAATAAATCCGCGATGTTCTTTAATTTTTTCCCCTTTTTTTGATAATCGGTAAGGGTAAATCTACTAGTAATTCGGACATGCGCACACTCAAACTCTGCAATCTTTTATTTTAATTCGAGATAATACAGTAATATCTTTACAACTGGCGACCGTTTTCACAGGTGAGTAGTATGTTCGACTTCTCTCGTCCGTTTACCCGGACTTTAAAACGTTTTAAAAATAAAACTGTTCATTTATTTTCAGAATTGTCTCAAAATCAGGCACCAGACATTTTTGATAATTTTTTGAACAGAAATTGGAAACATTTTTTACCGGGGGGTCGGAGATCATTCCCCCCCAAAAATTATTCGGGATCCTCCCTCCTCCAAAATTCGGGGCCAGATCTCCCCCAAAATTCGGAACCACCCCTCCCTCAAAATTTGGGACCAGTCCTCTCCCAAAATTTGGGACCACACCTCCCCCCAAACTTGGGTTCCCAACCCCAGCCAGGTGTTGCAATTCCCCCAAATTTGGGTGCTTCAAATCCAGAAAATTCAAGAGAAGTTTGTGATAAGTTTATTTGTCTCCCTTATGATACAATTCGGGGGGTCTAACCAGTTATTTCATCTATCTTGGGGAATAGGGGTGCCTCTAACAATGTGTCTGGGCCGTTATCCGGGCAAGCTAGAGAGGGACCCCGTCTTTCCCAACAACTTCAAAATTTACATCCACCCCCAAATACTTTGGGAAATGTGGCTGCCTCTAACAGTGTGTCTGGGCCGTTGTCCGGGCAAGCTGGAGAGAGACACCCCCTTTCCCAACAACTTCTAAATTATTCTACACCTCAAAATCAGTCCCCCGATCAGTCTGTTCAAGTGGGCGCGGGGGCTCAACCCCCTCAAAATACTAGTTCTTTCCGGTCGCTTCGGGTCTCCTCCGGCGTTATCGGGACACTCTCCCGGCAGGTCGGAAACGGAACCCCTCCCCCTCCCATAGGCTCAAATTCTCAACAAAATTTTGGGGGAAATGTTATACGTTCAGAAAATGGCTCTGTATATAATTCAGTCCATAGTCAAAATTCGTGTATTTTGGTCGACGGGGAGGTTTCAAATCCAAAAAATATCCCCGTACCCCATATGGAGCAGAAAATTGGTGGGGGGCAATATCTCCAGGTCCCCATTCAATCAGTCAAAAATTCATCAAACCAAAACTTGTTCGGGGGAGCTCAAATTGCTTGCTCGGATTTACACAGTGATTTTGTGGCTCCGAATCGCCTGGCAACTCCGGTGGGGGCTTTGCAGCCGGAGGGACACCACCCGCCTGTGTCCTGCCACTGGGGGGTCAAGGGCGTGGTGTTGCCCCCTTCCGGTGAAGGTCGCCCCCAGGGAGGAATGCCTCTGGTACAAGAAAGTTTAGCTGCGGGCCCTCCCCCGGGTTTTTACGTACAACCGGAACATACGTATATTCATCAAACTACGCTTCCGCGATCGTCTCCGGGACCCCTACCCTCCCCTCCCCCGCTTCAGATGCGCCTGCCGTACTCTGTTAACAACGTCGGGAAAAAACACGGAATGTCGGAAATTTCCCGTCACTCTATTCCGGACTCTATGCAAACCACGCATATTTCTGTTTTAAAATTTGATCCGAGCTTATTTCGCTATTCTATGGAAGTTTTGAGGGATGTGCCCCGTTATGACCCCAAAAACGCCTATTTTGAAGACTGGCTACCCCAATTTGAGTCAGCCGTAGCCGTTCATAGGGTTCCCGGGGACCAGTGGGGGCGTCTTTTGTGGAATAAATTGTCCGGGAAAGCCCAAATTTTTGCAGCCAAGTGTGGACCAAAGGTCGTCGAGTCTTACGAAGACTTTTTGGAACTATTAAAATTACAGTTTCCAAAACCACAGCGTTCGTTCCGGGAGCGGCTTTCGGCATTTGCACACCGGAAGCAGCTCCCCAACGAATCAGTACGTCATTATATTTCCGAATTGCAGGCAATGGCCCTCGACCTTTGGGATACGCAGGAGGAGAGGGAACAAGAATGTGTTCAGCAGCTCTTTGCAGAGAGCTCTTCCAAGACAAATTTGCTTCCGCTTTGGCTTCTCTTTTTGTTGATGAACAGCCCACTATGCAAGATGTTCGCCGGGTCATAGACCGTTTGGAGTCACGGGAGGCACGCCCCCCGGAGGGAGACACTCTCACCTATGACTTGCCAATTTATTATGTTGAGGAGGGGGACACCGCTAAAAAAACCGCAACCTCAAAAAATTCCGACATTCCATCACAGTCAAACTTGGAAGTCGCAGCTTCCCGTTTTGGGTTCCGGGAAATGAAACACTGGTGTGAACTGCATATCCAAGAAGCCTTGAGTAAGTGGGACCAAGAAAAAAAGAAAAAGTTTTCTGCCCCGTGCAAATACTGTAAAAGACGCGGTCACCCACCGGAAAAATGTTGGGACCGTTATCCGTCCAAGGCTCCTCCGGGCTATAAAAACCGTCCTTCCCCGGAAAGAGTTGATCACGTAACTTACATGTCAAATACGTACCCTGCTCAGTATGCAGGACCTTCTCCCTACCAGCAACGATTTCTCCCCATAAATTATGCCCTGGCTCCTTTCTCGTCACAGCACGGACTCCCACCTGCCAACTCGCCCCTAGTTCAATTTTCTGCTCCTGCTCCGGCCCTCCCACCCCCATCAAGCCTGGGAAATCCGGGTGGATATGTTGGCGCGCAAAATTCTCAGCCAACGGCAATTTCAGCTCCGGCCCTTATACCAACGTCCAATACATATGCAAAATGCAGGTGTTCCGGAACTTTCTCAAAATTTTGTACGATCCTCGGATTCGGGGGTTTCAGCTCCGGCTGCACCTCCTTCTACTGGGAGGGCGCCTCCGGCTTCACATGGGGTTACTGCTGAGCAGGCTAATCAAATTTTGGCTGTCTTCAAAGGCTATTTTCAAGTTGGTATGGTTTCTGATCCGCATGGTAGCGAAGCTTCTCCAGGGGGGGGTTGGCCCCTCTGAGCCTGTCGACTACCCGCCTGATTCAGTCGACTCATCAAATATTCCAGATTTTGATTATACTTTCACGGAGTATTATACTTCCACCTGTCGAATGTTTTTTCAAAAATGGTTCAAAACTTTACTACCTTGCGGGCCATTCACAGAGATACTTTTAATTTTATGCAAGAATATTATCAGGCCCTGTCAAACCAAATGCAGGAAATGGCGTCTTTATTGCAACGTTTATGTCCAAATCAGTCTGAATTCTCCTCAGTCATGCTTGACAAAAGACAGCCTCCTCCCTCATGGACCGCGGAGTTTTCTCCCATACTCGGGGGTGCGACTGCCCCTTGCTGCTACCGGCCCGAAACTATTTCAGTAGGGACAGAAACTGAAGAACCTGTCAGTCCAACGGCACTACAGGAGCCAGAAAAACCCCAAATGGGAGGTCCAACATCAGATGCAGTAACTCCGGGAGGGTCCACCGGAATCGAATCCGACCAAGTACTGGCGGCAGCAGACAATGTGCCAGCCATACTCGCCACCTCCGGGGGGACCAAAATTTTGGCTATTATCGACTCTGGGGCATGCATATCCATTATCAGTCCCCGGACAGTTAAGAGGATATTGAAGGGGGACGCCAATGTTCAATTTTATAAACCGGATCCTATCACAGCAGTGACATCTAACAACGCACCTTTAAAAATTTCTGCTAAAGTTTTCGTCATTTTCACGGCGGGGCATAAAGAATATGGGTGGTCTTTTCATATGGCTCCTGACTTTTCTCGTGAGATGCTTATAGGCACTGATTTCATGAAAAGTTTTCACTGGGATTTGTTATTTTCTACGAATGAGGTGAATATGCAAGGATTACGCCACCCATTATTGTCATCAGCCGAAATTTACTCGGAATTTGTTGCAAATTGGTGTGCCGATGCGCCTGCGGTGATGTGTGTAAATCTGGGGACACTCCCGCCCTCGGAGGTTTTGGCTCCGGCCCCCTCCTCCCCTGCTGTCTGGGGTCCGACCTGCTTTTTGAACCCTTTTATACCTGTAGAAAAAATGCAGGATGACTCTAAGATCGTGTTTCAACGCAGTATATTGGGACCATCTGCAGTAAACCACTCATTTCTGCCAACCTGCCCTGCCCAAGTAAATTTTCAAAAGAGGGGGTAAACCCAGAATCGTTATTCCGCATGATTAGTATGTTGTTTGCTTAGCCCGATTAATTTGCCGAAAATTAACTTTTATATTTCCACCAAAAAATTATTTTCTAAACTTGTTTACTTTATTTTTCGTTTGAATCAAATACATACGATTTATATTTCAGTTCGATTTAAATTTTTTTGAATTTTATACATTTCCGGAGCTTTCATATTTTGTCTGTCTTACCTCCGGTACTATTGCCTGTTTTATTCAGTTTTAGGGCCATAAATTTAGGTATACACTTTTCAACTTACACCCTACACTTTCAGCTTAGCACTATAACCGTCTTATATTTTAATAATGCACTTCTTTTCACGTACACCTAAACTGGTCACAATTTCCCTGCCATCAGCACATTTGCACGTTTTATTTCTATTTTATGATCATATGTCTTCCTCCATTGATCCAACAGATTTCAGTGAGCAACGGTTGTCGGATTGGATTCAGGACCATCTTCCGGAGTGAAAGAATTCACAGGACCTAACACGGATCTATCTAAGTTTTGAATATTGTTGGTAAGAGTTTTTGGATTACTACTGTGCTTGGCTAGAACGCTCCGGGTTGGCTATAGACGGCCCGAGGCGCTTGGCTCCCTGGCATGGCTAAAAAGTCAATGGTGTATTTTCCTGTGATAAACTTACTTATTATTTTTAAATGCTCCCTTGGACCGGCCATGGCGCCAAAGTCGGTTCAGGGCAAATCTCAAATTGAAGCAAATTTTAAATCTCAAATTGAAGGTAGAAATTTCTATGAAAATTCTACAGTGGAGGCGGGGGAACACATAGTGTTTATTGTCATTAATTTTCGGTTTTAACATCCGTGCATGAATTTGGTTTTGAGACCCGGATGCCTTTCGTAGTACCTTCATATGTATCTTCTTTTTGCATCGTCTTTTTGTATTTGCGTTCTTTTTAAAGTTTGTCTTTTAAAATTAGTTTTTTTGCCATAAATGCTTCCAAAATGTTATGGCTTACTTCGTTTTTGGACTACCTAAGTCTCGTAAACTCTACAGGAGTGTCTTTCGATTCTCCCGGAGGGCATCCAGGGTCTCTTTCATATTTTTGTCAACTACATGGTCATGCTAGATTCGTACTGTTTTATACGTTTGTGTTTAATTAACTTTGTTTTAATCAATTTCCAATTCTTAACGTAAAATTTCGCTAACTTTGTGACTAATTATTTTTGTTTTGTGTTTTAGGTTCCTATCCCCTTGAGGTGCCGGTACGGGCCCAGGTCCGGATATATGGTATATGTGTACTATGTTTGTACTGTATTGAATGCGGGGTTGGGTTCGAGATCTCTTATGCTTGTTGGAAAATTCTTTGTTTGTCCAATAATGTTTTTGCTTTGTTTGGAAAAAAATTCTGTTTTAAAAGCAAGTGTGACTCTAGTAGGAATGATGAGCCGGGCCCTTTCGGTATTGAGGGGCAAATGGAGTATTTTAGCTTCTAAAACCGGGTTGACGTTCGCGCAAACTGTCTCCTGTTGATCAGTCGGGAGCTCCGCGGTTCTGCGCTGTGGGGCTAAGGATCCCTCGTCTGGTCCAGCAGGAGTCCCAGTTCGCGGTAAATTTCAAGATGGGAACACGTAATGCTCCCAGAAAAAATTCGTCACGGAAAAATTATATATTTCACCGTTAAAAGCTTTTCTCTTCATTGTTGCTGAAATTGGTTGTTTGGGTCCTCCGGGAAACCGTGTTGGCAGCGGCTCATCATGTACGCGATGCGGGTCGTACGTATGTCCTTGGCCGGTACTGGCAGGGGTGCTTGCGTGTTTTCTTCACTAACCTGCTATGTGTGGTTTTGGGGGAGATAAAGATGTCTAACTGCTCGAGTACCCTGGACCACCTTCTTTTTCGTGAAATTCTTGTGATTTTTCTAAGATGATTTTGCTTTCCGTGTTTCCACCTTTTGCTACGACAAATCATTGCCTAAATTTTCAAAATTCTTGAGAATGTTTTCTTGGGCTTGCTGGAGGGTAGTCGAGGACTTGTTTTACCTCGTATTCCTTCCAAATTCTTTTACCCTTTATACCTTCTTCCCTTCACTTTTTCACACAAATTTAACGGTCATTTTACTTAGGTAATAGTACCGGGGGTATTCCACTGTACCGTACATCGGCGGGTCCGTGGTTGCCCGTCGCCTGTGTCTGGCTTATGGCCAGGCAAGGGTGGGCGGTCAACCCCGGACCGGCACCTTAGACTCCGTAGCTTATATTTTCAATTTCTTTGATGTCGGCGCAGTCTACGGTCGCTGGTTGTCTGGATACTCTCCAGGCTGCAGTAGCCGTAGGCTCGCGTCCCCTCTTCCCTAAATTAATCGGGCCCTATGATGTGTTGTGTAGGCCTACATGCCTTATATTCGTGACTTGTGGCATACGTGCCTTCTATTATGTTATTTTTTTCTACTGTAGGCCTTTGTGCCGTATGTTACTCCCCATATCTTATACCGTATTCAATCCTTTTTTGTTTGTTGTTGTTTACTGTACTACATACTTTCCCCTTCCCTCCCCCCCAGTCCCTCTACGGCGGCGAGTTCCCCTTTTATGATACTATATATATGCTATGTAAATTGTTATGCTAGTGGCCCGGAGGATTCTGTGGTTGTCGGTGGGCCCGAAGGTACGGGTTGGCCCGGTAGTTGGCGATTGTGGGCCGGATAGTCTTGCGTGGCCGGTGATTGGTGCTTGGTCTGGAGCGGCTTGCGCCGTGGGGCGCCCGCTCCCCTTCCGGAGGTCTGGTCCGGCGTTGGCTTGTGGGGTCTGCTCCTACGGTATGGTTCTCGTCAGCCTCCCTGGCCTGTGAACTGTAAACTTATTACATCAGTCAGTCTTGTGATTTTTGCGTGTATTCTGGTTGTCCCCTATTCTCGTCCGCTCCCCCTCCCCCTTTTACCCTCTTTTTCTAACTTGTGTTGTGCTTTTTCATTCCGTACATATGCTTTATTTTTGTTTGACAGCTTTAATAGGTTGGGGAGTAACTGATTCGGGTTACACTTTATGGGATTTTCGTTTTCGATTTACCTTTTAAATTTCTATTTGAGAAACGTATCATATTTTCTTTCGAGATTCTTTTCTTTGGGGTGCCCTCTAGTTCGGTTTGTCCGTCCTATACTATGTCGTATGTTATCTTTTTCATTTTTACTATGTATCGCGGGTTTATTCTCTATATAATTTTGTACCGCCATTGTTTTGCCTTCCATTTTGCCGTTTTTGGTGCAGCTAAAATTTCATATGCTTTATTTGGTGCAGCTTTATTTGTCGCCATTTATTCAGATTCGCATTATATGTCTACTCCGGTGGAGGCTCTCCCGGAGTCTTCACAATCTATTGTTGCTATATCGTCGACTTGTCCGGAGCACTGTGTAATTGTATGAAATCTTTCCCGGAGTTCTATAAAACCATGTAAAACCTTTCTCGGAGGAGTTTTCTAGTGGGTTAGTCCCACCGAAGTACAAAGTTTCATCGTTTTTACGTTTCTAGGTATCACATCTGTCTTTCTACTGTTTGTTGTGTTAAATTTTGCCCAGTATAGGGTCTATTGTAGCTAGTTTCCCTTGTTCACTCTGATGTATATCTTTGAAGTACAGAAATATTTTCTATGTTTTTGTACTTGCTGTCTTGCTCCGGTAGTAAGTATTGTGTAGGTTATTTCCGAATTTTTCGTTTGTTGTATGCAATTCCGGAGTGTTGTATATTGAGTATTTTGTAAATGTACATGTTGGTCCGACATAGTGTCTTCCAGAGTGGGTTCAAAATTGGGATGGGGTCTCCCGGAGTACCCTTCTCTTTTGTTTCGCGTGATCCTGTCGTGGCTCAAGGGTGTCCCAAGCCATTTTTGTCTATGTTGAGTCGGTGTAATCCGTGTGTAATTGTAGTAAGTGTCCCGGTATGTTCCGGAGTAGTTCTATCTGTGTCTCGGAATCCCCTAGTATATGTGTTTGTGTGGGGCCCGAGTAGTGTCCCCGGGAATCCGTACTCGAGGGATACGCAAATTCTTATCTTTTGCCGTTATTTTCTAAAACGCGTTTTATCTTTACTAGTAGCTACGGTACGTAAGTTAATTCTGTTTTATTACTAACCCTTGAGCCCTTGACCGCGGCGGGGTCGCGCGCTTCAAAAGAGGGGGTAATCTGTGGAAATATTTCTATTACTCTAGTTGATTTCTATTCAAATTAGCGAAATTTTGTGCAACCAGTAAACGCAAAGTGTTGTGTAGAGACGTTGGCTTGACTAGCTAATTGCACACTATAAAAGGCCGTGCAGTCAAAATTTCAGTTCAGTATTGCTGGGAGAGAGTTCATGTCGGCGCATTTTTGGGGGCGCCATTTTTGAATCTTCAAAGTTTATGCCCCTATTTTTTGGGATAATTTCAGTTCTTGTGGGACGATTTTATGAAAGGTTTGTTCTGTATTTTATTTTTGAATATTATATTGTCTAAAGGTATTCTGGTGCCTGTAACAAATTGTTTACTGTAAAGTTGTTTGAAAAATTCGATGTATTTTGACGTTTCCTCGAAATAAATCCGCGATGTTCTTTAATTTTTCCCCTTTTTTGATAATCGGTAAGGGTAAATCTACTAGTAATTCGGACATGCGCACACTCAAACTCTGCAATCTTTTATTTTAATTCGAGATAACACAGTCTTATCTTTACAACTTGTAAAGATATTTGTTTGTTTCGATGAACGAATGAATTTAAACCAAAAGAAGAGTTGCTAAGTTCGTGAGTGTGCGCATGTCAATCTCGTCCCTAAACTCGCTATTCCCTAAACAACTACAGCAGGCGCCAGCAGTCCAATTTCGGTACCGTGAGTTTACTGGTTTTTGTAACAAAATTATGAATTTGACAAAAGTAGAAAGTAGAAATGTTACAGTCCAAAATAAACAAGCACTTTCATAATTATTCAGTACACAAAACAAAATTCACTTCACAAAAATAAAAGAAAGAGGGAATAACCCAACACCCAACTTAGGACGGAACGAAGTCCCCCAACCAACGACTTACGGAAAAGGGTATTCCCCAGCAACGCAGAGATGAGCCCAAGACGCAACCGCTCCGTGCGAAAGATTTGAGAAGACTGACTTTTCACCAATTCTAATGGCGGAACAATTTAGCTAAGGAACCGAGGTTCCTACACGAGAGTACAATTTTACGTTTACCGTTCATAAAGGTAGCGCTGCATTTTAAGTAAATTTAAGTGAAAATCAAAGGGAATATCAGAAAATAGTTCACAGATTACCCCCTCTTTTGAAACGCGCGCCCTCGCCGCGGCCTCCAGGCGAAGTTAGTAGCCATTAAAAATGAGGATTAACCTACGTAACTTAGGTACTAGTAGAGATAAAACGTCGTTTTAGAAAGCAAAATAATTAAAATTGTATCTCACTCGAGCCCCTGGCTTTGCCAAATTTTAGGGGTCTGTTTTCGAGACACGGGTAAAGCTACTTCGGCACATGCCGGACAACACACAAACATTTAGAGTCCATAGACTCAACACAGAAGACATAGAACCCTTTAGCCGCGACGGGAGCGCAGGTCTCAAAAGGGAGAGTAACCCGAAATTTTATAGAAAAGGGTGGGAAACTCAACTCAGAAACATCACACTACGGTAGCAGAACTTCAAAGCTAGACATTATAATAACTAGACGACTATACAGTAGAAAATATACTATGAATAACTAAACAAAGAAAGAAAATTTTAAACCCCAAAGTATATGAAAAATATGTATATGTGACAAAATTATGAATTTGACAAAAGTAGAAAGTAGAAATGTTACAGTCCAAAATAAACAAGCACTTTCATAATTATTCAGTACACAAAACAAAATTCACTTCACAAAAATAAAAGAAAGAGGGAATAACCCAACACCCAACTTAGGAGGGAACGAAGTCCCCCAACCAAAGACTTACGGAAAAGGGTATTCCCCAGCAACGCAGAGATGAGCCCAAGACGCAACCGCTCCGTGCGAAAGATTTGAGAAGACTGACTTTTCACCCAATTCTAATGGCGGAACAATTTAGCTAAGGAACCGAGGTTCCTACACGAGAGTACAATTTTACGTTTACCGTTCATAAAGGTAGCGCTGCATTTTAAGTAAATTTAAGTGAAAATCAAAGGGAATATCAGAAAATAGTTCACAACGGTTAGTTCAGGCCACGACGAAAGATTTCTTTGGTGACGTTTTTGTAAGTCAAATTTGTGCAAAAACGACTTCACCCAACTTTGAAAATTTCTAGAAATAAGTTGAGCTGACGCAAAAACACAACAAAATTTTCCTAACTTTTTCGTTTTCCTAGGTTTAACACATGTCGTGGTCACCTTTGGAGGACTATTGTGAACGATAGGGAAAGTTTTGCAACAAACGCAACTGTCTTGTTTTGGGGACCTATGGGAACTACAAAATATGTGAAAATGAGAAAAATCGGAGATGGTCGAAAATTCGCGACCCCCCTCCTTAAGTTTGAATTCGTTCCCAAACTGCAGTGACGTTTTTTAGAAATGCGCACCAGCGCTTGGGTGTGATGGGATGGTCAATTGTACAAGAAATGTGTTGCTTCTTAATGTGAAGAGTTTCCTAAAATGGTGATGCAACGCTTGATTGTTGTTTCGGTAGCATCTTGAACTTGAACACGGTGAGGGTGAACATACCTTGTAGCTTTTAGCAAACGCTCAAGAGGAAGAACGAAAATAAGCAGCAATAAAAACTATAAGAACACATTTTAAAATTTAACTCGAACTACATACAAGTGTTGTTCGCC
>JASAND010013788.1:0-14125 GCA_030248195.1 Trissonchulus latispiculum
CGTCTGAGGCGGCTCCTACTATTTTGGTTGATCAGCGTCCGCAGTATATTGTCCAGCCTCCGCCTGGTCCGTATAAAGCGACCAAGATTATTCGTGAACGCGGTTTGGCTCAGATTCCTCCGGATTTGAAGAAGTTCAATGAGTGTCCGCCCAATTGTGGCGATCCGACAAAACAGCTGCCGTATGGTACTCAGCGCTTTACCGGTCCCCAGGTGGTTGACGAAGCCTTCTGGCCAGGGATTCATTATCTGATTCACCATCATCCCAATATGGTCCCCTTCCGGGTCCACTCGGAGCCTTATTGGCAGATTGCGTGTCTTCCAGACCTGCAGTCCAAGATTGATGGGTCTTCATTGAACCCATATTTTATCGCCATCTATAACTATTGGGACGACGTTTTTCGTCGCAACGAGATTCCTTTCGCAGTGACGCGTAACGTCTATGACAATTTCTTGCAGCGTATCAGGAATCTTTTTCCGGGAGCGGAGGTGGTTTGCAATCCTACGGAGCACAAGTTCGTCACTTCAGATGGATCTCCGTACCCAACTTTGGACCGCTTTCGCTGGACTGTTAAGTTGGATTTTCCTCCTATTTACCGTCGGGGTGTGTTGGAATTTGATTCCTTCCGTCTAGTGGGTCAGGCCTCCAATCTGTGGGCTGCTGTTGCGGCTGCTGCGGCAAAAATTTTCCCGTTTATTAACATCTACCCAGTCTATCTGATGGCTCGTGGCTCCCCGTCCAAATATGTGAATTTTATCACTAGAATTACGGAGGACCTCGCTACCTTAGCGGAGGATACAGTTAATCAGGTTTGGGCGCATTCCTACAACCAGCCTCATCAAGCTGCGAGGACGCGCCAGGTTGTTTGGTTTAAGGGCCCTAGTTGTATGGCTTCCAACATGTGGATCGTCCAACCTGATCCTCTCTCTGGCTCTCGGGACCCCGTTTACATCCAATGGGGGGACGAAGAATTTGGTACCTCTGAACAGTTGTACCACTGGCGGAAGTTCGAAGACTTCTTTGGCGTTAAGGAGCCGGCTAGAATCGTGGCCTCCATGGAGTGCCCTTTCCAGGCCAAGTACTTGGCTGAGGAATTCATGGCTAAATGGGTTCCTAAAGAGTCCGTTTTGCGTCAAATGTGGCACGCAAAAACGGGTCCGGGTTCCTTGATCCGAGCTTTGATTATGCTCGACGTCATCCGGGCTAAGGCCGCCTCTTGTCCTCAGTTCCGCCGTTGGTTGCGTGACACTGGCGTCGCCTATTTGGTTGAAGCGGTGCCTGGTGACACCTACTGGAGTTGTGGCTATGATGCCTTGGAACTTCAGGCTATGACACCGGCCCGCCGCCGTGAGGTTCTTACCGCCAAAGAGCCTAAGGGGCAGAATTGGATGGGCAAGATCTGTATGATCGTCAGACGGGAACTTTTCCCGCAGCTCCCACATGAGCTGGCGGTTCGCGAGGCTGAGCAACACCTCCGGGAGGCGGTTAGGTATCCTGCTCCTGTGTAGTTGTTTGTTTTATGTGTGTGGCGGGGTGGGATATTCGTGTGGCCCGTACTCAGGGGGGTATCGTATCTTATTATGTGTACTTATGTATCGGGGGGGATTTGTTTCTTGTTCTTATATGTCTTCTAACATTTATTTTTCTGACATAAAGTTGATTATTTCTTTCGAATATGTTTTCTTGTTTGATAAAGTCTTCTTTTATTCGAATCTTCTTGCTTTCAACGTTTCAATTAAAAGTGGCGTTTTCTTTCAACGAATTAAATCTTGCGAATTTCTACATATATTCTATTTTTACTTTCATTTTACCTCATATATGGTTACTTATCTTATTTTATTCAAAATTTTTACCTTTTTATTTTTAACATGCAATAGTACTGGGGTTGTTCTACCGTCCCGACTCACGGCGGGTCCGTGGTTGCTCGTCGCCTGTGTCTGGCTTATGGCTGGGCAAGGGTGGGCGGTCAACCCCGGACCGGCATCTTAGACTCCGTAGTTTATTCTTTTCGCTTTTCTTGACTTTGGCGCAGTCTACGGTCGCTGGTTGTCTGGATACTCTCTGGGCTGCAGTTGCCGTAGGCTCGCGCTTTCTCTCTCCTAAATTAATCGGGCCTTTATGATGTATTGTTTAGGCTGATGTGCCTTATTTTTTGTGACTGTGGCATGCGTGCCTTATATGATGATGCTATTTTTGTTTACTGTAGGTCTCTGTGCCGTATGTTAATCCCCATATCTATGTCGTATTTACTCCCTTTTTGTTTGTTGTTGTTTACTGTAACATACGTCCCCTTCCCTCCCCCCCAGTCCCCTTTCTGCGGCGAGTTCCCTTTTCTGCTACTGTGTTTGCTGTGTAAATTGTTTTTCCCTTAGGCTAGCTGCTTTGTGCCTGCTATTGGAATGGCCCGGGTGCTTGGTGTTGGGCCTGGTTCTGATTTTTGACCGGTGTATGGGGTTGGTCCGGAGCGGCTTGCGCCGAGGGGCGCCCGCTCTCCTCCCGGAGGTTGGTCCGAAGTCCGGTTGATGGAAGTCCCGGAGGGTTTCTCGGCTGCCTCTCTTGCTCTATGCTATATGAACTTTGATTTTCTGGCCATCAGTCATCAGTATATAGTTTTGTGACAGTCAAGTGTGTGATACATGTTATATTCCGGTTATGTCCCTCCACTCGTCCGCTCCCCTTCCCCCTTCCCCATTTTTCTAATCGTGTTGTGTGTTTTTCATTCCATTTTTTGCTTTATTTGTCTGATAGCTTTAATAGGATGGGGGGAGTACACTTCGGGTTTATACGTTATGGGTCTCTCGTTCGATTATTGTCCTTTCCAAATTCAATTGATTTTTCAAACTTTCTACCTCTATTTTACAATTTCTTTTAAGTTTTTAAAGGGGTGCTCCCTAGTTCGGCTCGTCCGTCCTATATGCTATGTCGTATGTTACTCCTTTTCTAACTGTTTTGTTTTGTTTTGTTTTACTACCATTTATCGTACCGCGGGTTTACGCATAATTTTGTTACTGCCATCTATGCCCTATATTTTTGCCATCTTTGTTGGTGCAGCTATAATTCCATGTGTGCTTTATTCATATGCAGCTTTATAACGGCATTTAATCCAGATTCGTGCATAATATGCTTACTCCGGGGGAGGCTTCCCTGGACTGGATATGTGCATGTTTTCGCTCTTTTCGCGCAATTTCTCATAAATTTTTATAAATTTTCCTCCGGTGTAGCCTCTCCCGGAGCACCTATATATACCATTTTTTTTTCATCTACAGCCGGGGTTAAAGTTCTATTTCTTTGTTTAGTTATTCATAGTCTATTTCTACTGTATTTTCGTCTAGTTCCTATACTGTATAGCTTTGCGTTAGTGTTTCCGTACTGTGATGTCCGAATAGTTTCCCCATCCCTCTTTATCAAATTTTCGGGTTACTCTCTCTTTTGAGACCTGCGCTCCCGTCGCGGCCGAAGGGTTCTATGTTTTCTGTGTTGAGTCTATGTACTCTAGTGTTTATGTGTGGTCCGGCACGTGCCGAAGTAGCTTTACCCGTGTCTCGAAAACAGACCCCTAAAATTTGGCAAAGCCAGGGGCTCGAGTGAGATACAATTTTAATTCTTTCTGCTTACTAAAACGCGTTTTACCTCTACTAGTACCTAAGTTACGTAGGTTAACCCTCATTTTTATTGGCTACTAACTTTGCCTGGAGGCCGCGGCGAGGGCGCGCGTTTCAAAAGAGGGGGTAATCTGTGAACTATTTTCGGTTATTCTCCTTGATTTTCATCTAAATTATTCAAAATGCAGTGTTATCTTTACGAACGGTAAATGAAAAATTGTCCTTCTGTGTAGGAACCTCGGTTCCTAGCTAAATCATGTCCGCCATTGAAATTTAACACAAAGTCAGTCTTCTCACTTTTCTGGTCGGGAGCGGCGGCTCGTTTCAACTGTGCTCCAGCGTTTATCGGGGGACCATTTCAGTAAGTTGTTTGGTTGGGGAACGTAGTTCCTCCAAAATTGGGTGTGGGGCATTTCCCTTTTCCGTCATTTTGTGAAGTGCTTTTTGTTTTGTTTATCGAGTAACTATAAGAATGTTTATTCTATCTGTCCTGTAAATTTATACTTTTCCTATATTTTTGTCAATCGTATTTTTGTGTTAAAAATAGTAAACTCACGGTACTAAAATAGATTGCCGGCGCCTGCTGCAGTTGGTTAGGAATTTAGCGAGTCTAGGAGCGAGTCTACGAGTTTGATATGCACACACTCACGAACCTAGTAGTCTTCTCTTGAGTCTAAATTTATTCATTTACTGGCAAACGACTATTCTTTACAATGTTAAAGAGCGGGGAAATGGGGTTTTTTTTGTTTTTTTCCCTTTGTGAAGGAGTAAAAACCTATGAGTCAAAAATACCCGAAAGGAAACAGCACCTTAAGAATTTCATCCTTATAAGGTTCATTAAATGTGCCTAAAAAATTGAATACAATAATAACTATAATCAATCCTACAAATCTTTTGATTTTTCAAAAAATTTTATTTATTATATATTTAGGTTTAATTTTGTATCTCTATCTCAGTCGAACTATTATAATGAATAATTATTTTGGCATATTACGCTAATCATATTCCATCTTCAAAGCATAATTAGTAGCTTCGATTATGATCCAAACTCAATTTATAAACAGAAATCTGCATTATTTCTTGCATTGTTGCAAAATTTCCCCCCGGAAAATTCACACCGGTGTAATTTTTCTGGGGGGGGAAATCCACAACGGTGTAATTTTTCCGGGGGGGGGGAGGAATTTTCAAAGGGGAAAAATCCCACCGTGACAAGATGTAGCTGATTTTCTTATTTTGGCGTTGAAAACTTGTCATTTTTGCAGGAATCAAATAATCCGCCATTTCTTGAGCTACGCAAGCGGTAAAATTAAGCGTCCCGCTTGTCGGGGGAAATTAACGGTGCACTTCCTTCCCATTATTTGGGGGAGGCTTATCCGCCCACGGTTTTACTCTCTGAGTAATTCCGTTCACCGATGCATCCCGCCTGCTTGTTCAAGGGAATTTAACTATTTCAATTGTAATTATGATTATTATTATATCGTGGTTATTTCAGATGCTCCTCCTGAACGGCGCTCACACAGGAAGAAAAAGTCTAAAAGCAAACGCACCAAATCCAGATCTCCTATCGGCACTGATCGTTCCACCCGACCTGTCCCAAAGGACTCACGCCCTAGCAC
This sequence comes from Trissonchulus latispiculum, assembly GCA_030248195.1. NCBI lineage: Eukaryota > Metazoa > Nematoda > Enoplea > Enoplida > Ironidae > Trissonchulus > Trissonchulus latispiculum. The sequence goes on from JASAND010013788.1 coordinate 5,219, forward strand.
GTCCAATATGGGCGACCCAGTGTCACTGTCGGTGATCGAACTAATTCAGTCGGAAGTGGCTAATTTTGGTCACGACTTAAAGGCTGAGGTGGAACGGAAGATCAAGTCAGTGGAATCTAACGTTAAGGGAAACACTCAACACTGTCGACGGCTAGAACAGTAATCAAAGAAGTATAATCAAATCGCACGCGGTATTGACCCAATTGATCAGGAAACGAAAGAGTCCTTAACCGGGCACATGATCAAATTTCGGAATGACAATATACTGCCCGATTCTGCCAAGAAATTGGCTGAATCGGACCTTAGAGGCCTGCACCGTCTCCGCATGTCCAAAGAAAACCCGAAACCGGTGATTATGGCATTCCTAAAGGCTGACTGGACAAACCAACCGCCCGAAAATGGCACGAAGCTCAAACCACTTAACGAACAACGTAAGGCGGAAGGAAAGACCCCAATCGGCCTGTCTAGACAGAATGAACCTGTTAAAGCCCAAATGAAAGGGTATCTCATAAAACTGTCTAGTAAACTTTTGGAAAAGAAAATCGTCCTTAATAAAGATAATATCAAAATTGATGATAGGCCACGGGTGCCGACTGTTACAATTATAGTGAATGATAATACTGTTACGTATAATGTTTATACTTTGCCTACTAACTACACTGACATGGTTGGGGAACCGTTTCTGTTTAAGGTGGTGATTCCCTTTGGTCACATAAAGTTTGCACCATTATTACTCATTCATTACTTGGAGTTAAGAAGCCATTTTTATATCAAAATGTAGCCTGACATTTTCCCTTTTTATTGCATGCTATGAAACTAATGTTGGTTTTCTAAAATATTTTTAACACATTTTAGAAGTATAATTTTCCAGATTTTTGCAGGCTCAAGTAAATTTTTTCGCTAGACATCGATTATATCATTCGATACCTCCATCAAATAGCTGGGAACGATTTTTTAAGTACTGTGAAATTGCTCTTCGTTATAGAGAAATAAGCTAAAATGTGTGCGTAACCTGTATTTTGCCTACTTTTTCCAAATTTGTCAAGCGATTACTTTAGCTAGAAAGCAGCAATCGGGGCAACTAAAATATCGTACCTGGATATATTTGTGCAGAACACATTTAGTCAGTAGCAGCCCTCCAGCTTGCATGGTGAATGCTCCACAATCCTTGGAAAAAAAATTGTCGTGTTTTTGCAAAAGCTACATTTTTATAATAGCAGCCTCCAGCATAGCAGTTTGAAGACGATCATGCGTCGGATAATTTGTACCTGTGAGACCTTCAGATCGACGCCCTTAGTTTGATTTTACGGCTTGCGTAGTTCAAGAAATGTTGGATTATTTGATTTCTGCAAAAATGACAAGTTTTCGACGCCAAAACAAGAAAATCGGCTATATCTCACGGTGGAGAAAGGCTAGAAGCTTGCCTTAAAAAGTAAACATGTGAAGCTCAATGAGATCTTTCGAATGAATATAGTCATAACTGTATAGCAGCAGCAGAAATTGGGGAAAACCACTCTGACCGGAAATCTCTAATTTTTGTATCGGGATTGCGCGGAGGGTGTTAGAACGCTAAAAGAACTTATTTCGGAAAGTTTCATAAAATTTCATCTTGATTTACGCCGCCAAATAACAATATGTGCGCAAAAGGAATCACCACCTTAAGTCAGTATAAGCAAAAAACTGTTTTATGGTAAAAAAATGGCGATTTTCGAGGAAATCAGTTTTTTCAAAATTACGGCCACGTGGTAAGAACAAAGTTGGCTTATTTATACCCAGTCGATGCAGCATCCAAATGCCCATTTTATGAATGCGTATTAGCCGGATTTTATTGCTTTTAAGCCAGAGATTCGGCCGAAAAACCATTTTGGCAAAACTGTTATTATTTTGTTTCGAATATCGATTTATTAAAAACTACTCGACGGATTCCGGAGATTTTTGGCAGAATTGAAATTCGGAGTTCTGCGGAGGGACGTTTATCTTGGTTTGGGCTAAAAACGTATCGAGTAGTAAAGAAAAGTCAATGCGAAGTTGCGAAATTTCGTATTACCTTGCATTTGGCCGATTTTCTCGACCATTAAGACCTGCTGAGCCAAATCCAAAAGACGTCCCTCGGCCCATGTGTCCTTGATATACTGGCACAAAAAGAACTTTTGGCCGATTCTTCAGTTTTGAGAAATCGATGTTTAAAAATGTTTGGTTCAAAAATTCATCCTGTTAGATGTCAGCATGTCAAAAAATTTCTGCTATTATTTTGCTAATTTTGCCAGTTTCGTAAGCTCATGTGAATGTTCAGATAATATGCTTTGGGGTGGCGCATCCATTACCGGGAAAATGGCTATTAAACATTAACCCCTGGATGGATTTGGCTGAAACTTGGTGGAAATGTGTACCAGGGTGCCCTGCATCTTTTAATATCATACTTAGGCGTGGCAATTGAGGGAGCCTGCAGTAGGAGCCAAAAATTTGTTAAACCACAATTTTTGACTTTTTACTAATTTGTAGTGCCTATAGAACGGCATAAAAGTTGCAAACATATTGACTCGTTGAGAATATCTTACCCATTATGCCAATCCTTATTTACAAGCCACTATTAGAGCACACCACTATCCTATACCGAAGAAAAGCAAACCCTTTCGCTAAGTATCCTACACACACAATGTAACGCAACGAACAATAAATTAACAACAATCAAACAACAACATCAACAAACAAGCAACAATAAGGAAAAATTCAAATCCATGAACAAGAAATATATACAATGCAATAAACAACTAAAAATTGTTACGAGGACAGAAGGGATAGGAGGCATGGAGGGTTTGGAAGGAAGGAGAGGGAGGTGGAGGAAGTGTCCCCCAAGCCAGCTTCAAGCAGTGCAGCCTTTCCAAATCCGGCTAAGCTAGCAGCATTATGCCTAAAATTAAAAATATTTTGAGAACTGAGTCTGTTTACGCCGACATGAGGTCGAGAAAATTGAGAAGTAAATAAGAATGATTATTTTTGAATCCAGGTTTTGAATTAGTACGGCAAGTGCAAATGGAGTATTAAACAAGAACTTTGCAAAGCCAATTACAAGCTTTATGCTAAAATTTTTAGTTTACCAACACTCAAAAATACTTGGACGCATACAACAAAAATGCTAAATGCTTACAAAGAATGTTACAAATTACATTCGAAGGAGCAGAGGACGTGCTGCACCCCAATAACGGCTCATCCAGTCCAAAACTGGAGGAGGCAAGGCAATTGAAACCGTCTTCCGTCAAATGCAAAAATTAAATGAATAAATGAAATCGCGAATTGATGAAGCGAAGAAACAAACAAAAATTTATTCGGTTCGGAGCTTCTATCGTCTAATCAAGCACAACACTTAGAAGTTCCATCTAACTGACTGTAAACGTAAAGAATGCCATAGCTAATGTATATATGCGTAAGACCAGAAATTGCATACATATAAATTTGGAAGTCTACCATAGAATCGAAGAAGTTTATTATTTACTTGACACCATTGCCCACCAGTTTCAGCCAGCTACTAAGCATCGAACGGTAAAACGTGCAGTGGAACCAGATTTACCGGCCAAAATACTGAAGGTGCACATTAGCGAAAAAGTGATCCAGAGTAGTGGATTGAACCTGAAACACATCACACAAATGTTCAAGAAATTAATACAATTAATCAAAGACATTGAGCAGTTATTTAATCAAAAATATTTGGGCAGCATAGAACCACAGAAAATTAAATTATAGGATCGTCGAATTTAATCGACGAAACTTTGGGCAACATGGCCCCACATAATATCAAAATTGGATGCTAAAATTGAATTGAAAAGTTTTTTGGTAGCATGGTCAAATAGCAAATCATAATTGTATCCTAAAGTTTAATCGTAAAAATTTTGGACAGCATGGTCGCAAGAAAATTTATATATATATATATATTTATATATATATATATATATACGATATAAAAATTTAATCGAAAAATCTTAGTTTTGCGTAGAAAACCAAATTAAGATCCTAAACTAAAAAAATTTTGGGCAGCATGGCCTCATAGAAAACTAAAGTTGGATCCTAAAATTTAATTGAAAAATTTTTTGGTAGCGTCAAGTAGAAAATCAAAATTGGACCATAAAGTTTAGGTATAATATACGTAGCCTAAGCAGAAATTCAGAAAAATTAAATTTAAGGTGGTGGTATCCTTTTGCGCAGGACTTTTGTGGTGATTTTTTTGAAACGCTATAACTTTCGCAATTTTGGGAGTTGCAAAGAGCTTTAAACATCGTTTTAAAGCTTATTATCTGTACATTCACATGAGCTTACAGAACTGGCAAAATTAGCGAAAAATAGCAGAAATTTTTTGATAAGCTGGCATCTAACAGGATGAATATAGACCAAAAGTTTTTGAACATGGATTTATCAAAACCGAAGAATCGGCCAAAAGTTCTTTTTGTGGATCGATATGAAGGACATATGGGCCGAGGGACGTTTTTTGGATTTCGCTCAGCAGATCTTAGCGGTCGAGAAAATCGGCCAAATGCACAGTACACGAGATTTCGCCACTTCGCATTGAGTTTTCTTGCTACTCAATATGTTTTAGCACAAACCAAGAAAAACGTCCCTCCGCAGAAGCGCGAACTTAGATTCTGCCGAAAATCTCTGGAATCCGTCGAGTAGTTTTTGAGAAGTCGATGTTCGAAACAAAATAATAGCAGTTTTGCCAAAATGGTTTTTCGGCCAAATCTCTAGCTGAAAGCAATAAAGTCAGGCTAATAGGCATTCATAAAATGTGCATTTGGACGATGTATCGACTGAGTATAACTAAGTCCATTTTGTCCTTAACATGTGGCAGTAATTTTGAAAAAAAAACTGATTTCCTCGAAAATGGCCATTTTTTGACCCTAAAAACAGTTTTTTGCTTATACTGACTTAACCACTGGAGATAGCTCAAAGATTGTAAAAGCAAAAATGTTCATTTTCGAGTCCTCTTTCCAGCCATACCAACCAATCCCGTGTCTTGTCTACCTACTGGGAGCTTAAGGGGGCGCTTGCATTACCGGGAACGGTCCTCCTGAGTTTATTTTCCAACGAATCTATTTCAAACTTTCAGCATAGGTAGCTGGTGCTAAATGCTAGCAATATGTAGAATTTGAATAATTCAATGCTTGGCCTGCGACTTACACAAGAGGGATAAGCTGTAATTTTCAAAACGCCGTCACTCGTTAACGGCTGAATGAAATTAGCTCAAATTTGGCACAAATGCGTAAATGAACATAACGCAGGGGCAATTTTTTCAGTTTTCGATTTATGCAGTTTTAAGTATTTTATGAATATTCGAAAACTTTGAAAGTCAATATCTCACGGATTATACGATTTAAACAAAAACTAAAAAAATTGCCCCTGCGTACCCGTCAAATAAACGTGCATGCAAAATTTGAGCGAGTTTGGTCGCAACATTTATGAGAAAATCAAATTGAAGAATTTAGCACTAATCACTTCAGTTTTTCGCAAATATTATGCTTTTAATAAGTCGCACAGCGTATTTCATGAAATAATAAACAAATCCAAGACAAAAGCAACGTGAAAAGCCCTGTAGAATTCATTTCCGAACGATTAATTTTTACATTGGCATTCGCGTTGAGAATGGTAAACGTAACTTTGTCATATATTCAACCGCCTGTAACTTTTGATTGCAACCACGTACAGGAGACATAGGCACATCGTGGTAACGGGCTTTTTTATGCTCTTTAACTTACTGCATTCAACGTTATCGTTTGCAGCTTTAATAAAATTTCGAAATCATAAGCCATACCAGTAGGTAGCCAAGCACGTGGTCTCCGTTGCCGAAATTTTGTCAAAAGATGCTCCGCCAGCCAAAGTACATTTAGTTAGGATTTCTTTAAAATTGAGCTATCGGTCTAAATTTCATATCTATAATCAAGATAATGCAAGCGCCCCCTTAAGGCCAAAAACCAAAACTTTCTTATCTTTTGGCCTAAGAATAAGGGACTGCTCCTGAAACGTTAAAGAGCACGGAATAGGTTATTTCGTAAGTTTTAGCCCTTTGCGTAAAAGGATTAAAGCCGTAGGAGTCAAAAATACCCAAAAAAAACCAGCTTAGCTCCCCACTCACTATTAGGTGCCCTGAAAATGCCAAATTCTAAGGACATTTGGTCAAAAATTTTCAGGAAAAATCGTCGTCTATTTTGGTTCTAAAACTTGATTTTAGAGCACTTTCGGAAGCTTAGTTGTAGCAGTGTATGCATAGTTTCCCCTTGGTATCCCCCCCAAAACTTTCGACCAACTTTAGCCCCCCAGATTTTTTTGACTATCCCTCCCCCCACTTTGGTTACCCCCAACCTCCCCCCAGCACTTTTTGGGGCCAGAAAGTTAACTAAATTTTGCTAAAAATGGTCATTTTTAAAAAACTTTCTCAAATTTTGGCTTAAAATCGGTTTAAAACGGTGTAAAAACGCCTAAACGGATAAAAAGAAGCGTTGTTTTGACAAAAAAGCGTTACAATACTGAAAAATTTTGCGTTTTATGCCATTTTTTGAATTTTCTGAGGTCAAAATTTGGGCAAGGGTTCGGAAATTACTCCACGAATCCCCATCACATTTCGGGGGTCGACCACCACCCCCCCCAACCAAAATTTCCAGGGAAACTATGAGTGTATGTAGAAAACACGTATATATATAATTTTTACGGTATTTTTAGCATTTTTAGCTCATTTTATTTCGCCCCTCACTTGTGGTCCCCCCCCTCCAAGTGGGGGGGGGGGCTCCCCCCACCCCACTTTTTTGGCCTAGAGAAAACCCAGAACAGTGTCTATACGGTTGCCGCGCCTGTTACGGAAGTGTCCGCCGGGACTTGAACCCGGGACCCCCAGACTCGAAAGCCTGGGTTGCTCTGCCACTGAGCTACGGCAACTCGTAAACGGGTTTTTTTTTTGAAAATATTTATTGTTGTTCTGTTGGAAGAATTGCTTTCGGGTTAGAAAGAAAACAGATCAAAGAGCAAGAAACTTTTCAGAATTTCAGGAAATATGAAATGCAGAGACGTGTAGCTTTTATAAAGTCATTATCTTTGCAATCAGGGTATTTTTTAGGGTTTTTTTCCGGAGGGAGCACAGGGAGAACTTTAGTGGGTAAAAACGTTGTAAATTGCTGCGCAAGGTACAACGATTTTACCAAGATTTTACAACGAAAATTTAATGAAATTTTAATATTTTTAATGGATTTACAATGATTATGTCCGCTTTTATCATGTGAGTTCTGGATTTACAATGGGTTTACATAGATTCTAATACGTATTTACAATAATTTTACCGCGTTTGTTTTTTACCGCGTTGTTTACAACGCCCTTACAACAGTTTTAAAACAAATTTACAAAGTGCTAATAAATACGTTGTAAAGTTGTTAAAACTTTTTCAAAAGCATTGTAAAAACGTTGTAAAATTTACAACAGATTTTACGGCAAATGTACCATGTGGTAAAATCGTTATAAAGACGTTGTAAATTCGTTGTAAAAGTTGTAAAAAACATTGTAAATTGGTCCAATTTCATTTACAACGATTTTACAACAGCTTTACCACAATTTTACAATGCTGTAAAATCATTGTAAATACGTATAAGAATCGATGTAAAACCATTGTAAATCTGTTAAACTCACATGGTAAAAGCGGATAAAATCATTGTAAATCCATTAAAAATATTAAAAATTTCATTAAAAATTTCGTTGTAAAATCATGGTAAAATCGTTGTACCTTGCGCAGCAATTTACAACGATTTTGCCTTACCAATTTTCATCACTTGGGACATGTAGTTTCCCTGGAACTTTGGGTCTGGGCTGGGAGCCTGGGGGGTAAATCATGGCCGACCTCCGAACAGTAGCGGCGCCAAGGAATTTTTTGAAGGGGGGGGGCCCGACCGAAGAATCCGGCGACGTTTTTTGCGAAATCCACAATTTTTGCCTAATTTTAGCAAATTTTACCTTCATTTCCCAAAAAATTCTCAGAATTTTAGAAAAAATTTTTCGATTTTTTAGCAAAAATTTTTCGATTGTTGGCAAAAATTTGCCGATTTTTTAAAAAAATTTCTTAAAAACACTCAAATTATGCATATAAACAGCTGAAAAATTTTTCAAGGGGGGGGGGGCCCGACGCCCCTAGGCGCCATCACCACCTCCGAAATGTGATGGGGAACCCCCCCCCCCAACCTCCCCCCAGAATTCGGACCTCAGAAATTTCGAAAAATGGCCAAAATATGCAAAATTTTCTGTAATTCAGCTCTTTTTTCATCAAAATAAGGCTTGTTCTTAACGTTTTCGTCTCTTTTGCACCGTTTTAAAGCGATTTTAGGTCAAAATTTTAGAAAAATTTTTCAAAAAATGACCATTTTTCGACCAAATTTAGCTAACTTTCTGGGTCCAAAAATCGTGGGAGGGGTAGCCAAAAAAAAGTTGGGGGAGGGTAAGTAAAAAAATCTGGGGGGGGGGTAAATTTGGTCAAAAATTTTGGGGGGACACCATAGGTGTAACGGAAATTTGGGGTGGGGGGCTCCCCCCCCCCCCCCAACACTGGGGCTCCCTCGGCGACCCCCCCAACCCCCAGGATCCCCAACCCTCCCAAAATTTTTTCATTTTTTATGCCAAAAATCGCATTTTCAGCCGTTTCTAATGATGAAAAACATCTAACCATATAATATAGTAATTTTAACATTAGACAGTGGTTTTAAACTCAAAAACTTGATTGCCAACATGTTTCCAAGTCCAAAATAAGGTCAATATTGAGTCATAAGATCCATAATACAGTTAAAAACGTGTATTTCTCATAATAATAAACAGTTCAAGCCAAAAATTTCGACATTTTTGAAAATTTTTTTCAAAAAATTTACCCTAAAAATACCCAATTTTTGGCCA
>JASAND010013789.1:0-11942 GCA_030248195.1 Trissonchulus latispiculum
GACCCAGCGGCCTGTGGCGCCCGGATTTCCCCAAAACCACGCAGCGCGATACCCCCCTCCCCAATGGGCATTCGCCCCCCCCCCCGTCATCAGGTTTTCCTGCAACCTTAGTAAAAGTCACTGGGTTCCAACATACTCTTTGGAAACGTTTTCTGATATAGCAAGGTTCACAAAAAAAAATCAAAAATCGAATTTTTGCTGGCAATTTCGCAAATGAAGTCCGATCGAAAAACTTTTGGTACGTATGGAACGGTAGTGACCCCCTCTACATATGGTGCAAATTTCATGCCGGTAACCCTCGTGTAGCGTGAGTAATAAAAAATTTTTGTGATTTTTTTTGTGAACGAATTCACAAAAAAAAATCACTCGTTCACAAAAAAAATCACCACCGGATCTGATCTCAGGATATAGCTAGGAAATTTTTCTTTTCATGTATAAATAGAGCATAGTCCATAGTGTTATTATGTAAAAAAATTTGGACCCCCAAGTTTTTTTGCACAGGCTGAACTTCGAATTTTGGTTCTCGGCCCCCGGGTCCAAAGTGGCTACCCAGGCCAATGTGCTTGACCTTTATTATTGATACCAGGAAGCTAGGAATCCACTTATTTTGTGTTCTATTGCTCTAGTAAGCACAGAACAAACAATTTGGCGGAGTAATTTCGTATCTGGAATGGTCACGTGACTTGGCCTAGGGTCACGTGACCTGGGTCGGGGTCACGTGACTGACCAAAAATTTTATTTCAAGGTCCAAGAAGCCTAAAAACTCGCCTATATAGGTTTTTCGGTGCGTAGAATTCAAATTTGGCATTAGTTTTTAGGTAGCTTTTGCCCGGATAGGTGATCCTGACCACCCCCTGGGTCCGGAGGGTCCGGGCCGGGTCCATCGGCCGGACCGTCTGCCAGAAGGGGGTTGAGGTACCTAAAACATGCTCTATATAGGTTTTCCGGGTGGCTGAGCTCGAATTTGGCATTAGTTTTACCCTAGCGGTTGCCCCAGAGGCATTTTACAAAAAGTTGATAGTGATTTTTCTTTTGTGAACTTGTTCACAAAAAAAAATCACCCACCGGTGGCGAACCCAGAGGACCTGGCAGGGAATCCAATATATGGTTGGATAGCTTAGAGTTAGGACATGTCACATGCATAATATGGGGTACCTGCGCAAAGTCCATAGTGAGTACCAGCAAAAATTTCAATTTTGGTCCGGAGTTGTCCGAAGGTCCGATTTTGGGTGGGTCGACTATTTTGGGCACCCTAGTCGGAGGAATTGAGCCTCGGCAGCCAAACTTACATATGTTGGGGTTGGGACTTGTGGCTATTACCATGCAAAAAATTTTCCGGCTGCGGCTTGTTGTTAGCCGTCTAGGTGGGTGATTTTTTTTGTGAATTTTCGGGGTGATTTTTTTTGTGAACCTTGCTATAAACGTTTTATGATGCAGAAACAATTGCGTATTTCAAATTTCCCCAAGCCCACGCAGGGCGATGCCCCCCCCCCCCGGTGGGCGTTCGGCCCCCTCCACGCTGTGTTAAAAAATACTCTGCAAACGTTTTATGATGCAGAAACAATTGCGTTTTCCAAATTTCTCCAACCCCACGCAGCGCGGCGCTCCCCCCCCCCCGGTGGGCGTTCGGCACCTCGTCGTCATGTCTTCAGGCAAACCTTTGTAAAAGTCACTGACGTATATACACGTACGTACGTAAACAATTGCGTATTTCAAATATCCCCAACCCCACGCAGGACGACGCCTCCCCCCCCCTGATGGGCGTTCGGCCCCCCTCTAACCTGTGTTCCAAAATACTTTTTTGGAAACGTGATCTGATATACGTTTTATGATGCAGAAACGATTGCGTATTCCAAATTTCCCCAACCCCACCCAGCGCGACCCCCCCCCCTGGTGGGCGTTCGGCACCCCTCCAACCTATACTCTTTGGAAACGTTTTATGATGCAGAAACTATTGCGTATTTCAAATTTCCCCAATCCCACGCAGCGCTAAACCATTGCGTTCTTTCAAACAATAGCGTTTTCCACATTTTTCCTACCCCACATCGGTTCTCTTTTCAGATAAACCCTCTGGTACACACACAAACCAATATAAACATTTAATGCAGCTCCGTAGAAATGACAAAAATGCCCTAAACGTGCTTAAAAACAAAAATGCCCTATACTATCGGGTTTTTCAAATATTTTTTACGGCAGTTTATTCATTTTATATTATTTATTAATTAATCCTGCTAAGAAAAACGCTAAAGCGGAAAAATGCAAGAAACTAGAGGGAAAAATGCCCTAGACGGGCATGCTGTGGCTAGAATAGGGAAAGAAGGAAGAGCGGAAAAATGCCAATATAATCGACAGTCGGCGCTGAAAATTATAGAAACTAGATTCAGCGCCGAATAGGGAAAACAGTCGGCGCTAAAAATGATAGAAACTAGATTCAGCGCCGAATAGGGAATGCAGTCGGGTAGCGTGGAACAGGCAATTCCTCCGTCCATCCTATTCGCGTGAATTGCGATATATCTAGCTCAACAGTTCATTTCTCTAACAATCTTACCTTCTATACGGTAATCTCATTAACTGTGAATGGGTTGTATACCTACTCGCGTGAATTACAATAATATGTTGATATGAGCGGCTGCTTTCGCGTACAATTTTGTCTTAAACAGCAATCTAGAAACTCCCTGGGTTCTCTACTTTTAGACTTACTTGAGCCTCGCGACTGTAGCATATCTACTGCCATCGCGTTTTAATGTCCTAATATTGACAGGATTAAGATTTCATTTTGGCACATACTTTTATCGGCTTTTCCAACACAGCATTTTTAACGATCAATGACACTTTTAATTTGTTTTAGACTATTATTAAGAGCGAAATTATTAAAGCTCCAAATGCGTCACAGAGTATTTTTAGTTGGAACTAGTAATAGTAATACACAATGCAGTTTATGTACTTCATGAAGAAGAAATCCTGCTTTAACTTTGCGTTAAATAACAAAGCTAGCTAGCTACAGCACATTCACATAATGACACAATGTTAACTGCGTTAGTTCATGATCCACAATCAACCACGAAGTTTCTACTCTACAAAAGCACACTTTGCTTACACAAACGATATGGCTGTTGCCTGCCTCATTTCAAACGCAGTATATATATATACCACGTTCTCGGGTAGTGCAGAGCAGTTCACGCGAATAGGATGGACGGAGGAATTGCCTGTTCCACGCTACCCGACTGCATTCCCTATTCGGCGCTGAATCTAGTTTCTATAATTTTCAGCGCCGACTGCTTTCCCTATTCGGCGCTGAATCTAGTTTCTATCATTTTTAGCGCCGACTGTTTTCCCTATTCGGCGCTGAATCTAGTTTCTATAATTTTCAGCGCCGACTGTCGATTATATTGGCATTTTTCCGCTCTTCCTTCTTTCCCTATTCTAGCCACAGCATGCCCGTCTAGGGCATTTTTCCCTCTAGTTTTAAGCATTTTTAGCTAAGCTTAAATTTAAGTTAAAAATAGTTAATTTTTTAGCTCAGCTGCAAAAAATAGCTATTTGTAAGTAGTTTTCGGAAAATTTTTCTTCCCCCCCCCCCAGAAATCAGAGCCCCCCAGACCTGGTGGGACCCCCCCCAGAAATTTTTGCCTAGGAAAAAGCCAGGAGGCGAGATTGGTTTTAAAAATCGACCCTGTTCAATTTTCTTCATTTTCACATATATTGTACCCTCATCAAAGTTTATCATCGTGGCGCAAGCCGTTTTTCTAAATTCCGTCCTTAGACCGAGAAATCCAAGTTCAAAGTTTCGCATTTTCGTGATTTTTTGACGGTTGGCATGGCTCGTCTTTAATGCCGCAAAACTAGAGCTTGGAACAACGGTTTGGTCTCAAACTTTCATACAAAAATAGTAGGTCTTGAGAAAGTAACTACTAAAAATTATAGCCCAAACCGAGCAGCAAAACGTCCGGTTTGGGTAAATACTTGGTGTTTAACGGTGTGTTCAAGTTCAGTGTAGGTCGGTAACACACATTTTCGCATATTACTCTCAACCCGAGTTAGGGAAACGGCTAATGTTTCTACTATTAATCCTCCCTGTAGGACTGACAGATGCTTAAAAAATAAGCCAAATTGGTTTGGACTTTGGAAGGAAAATTGACACCAGAAGAGGCATCGGCCGCTTATTGGGAAACGTCAAATTTTTCAATATTTACTCAATATTTATTGAATATATACTTTAATTCTCATGAATTTTTACACCGTGCTCGAAAATTACGAAATTCTGAACTTGTCCGAAACAGTACAAATTTTAGCACATTCGAAAGCTTTTGATAAGCTGAACAACTTTTCTCAGAGACAAAAGTCCCAAAAATGGATGCTTTTCTCGCTAGCGCTATGCCAAACCTGGTTTCGACGTGGACTTTAAAACTCAAAACGTTGCCTACTACTAGTAGCTTAACCGAATAAAGTAGTTTGTGGCTTACTTACTTCCTTTGCTTAGAGTGATAAACTGATGTAAGGGTGGTATGCGAATATTCTGTTCCTATCAAGCTGTGGACGTAAAATATTGAAAAATTTGGCGATTCCCGACGAGCGGCCGACGTCTCTTCTGTTGCCAATTTTCTTTCCAAAGCCCAAGCCAATTCGGCTTATTTTTTCAGCAAAGGTTAGTCCCACAGGGAGGATTAATATGGTAGAAACGTTAGCCGTTTCCCTAAACTAGGGTTGAGAGTAATATGCGAAAATGTGTGTTACCGACCTACACTGAACACCCCGTCAAACACCAAATATTTACCCAAACCGGACGTTTTGCTGCTCGGTTTGGGCTATAATTTTTAGCAGTTATTTCCCAAGACCTACTATTGTTGTCTGAAGGTTTGAAACCAAACCGTTGTTCCAAGCTCTAAATAAAGCATTAACGACGAGCCATGCTAACCGTCAAAAAATCGCGAAAATGCGAAACTTTGAAATTGGATTTCTCGCTCTGGGGACGGAATTCAGAAAAACGCCTTGCGCCACGATGATAGACTTTGATGAGGTACAATATAGTGAAAATGAAGGAAATCTAAGGGGGGGGTCGATTTTTAAAACCAATCGCTACACAAAGCCTGTCATATTACAAGTAGGAAAAATGCTCCTTGCAGTCGCATGTAAAATGCAATATGAGCTATGATGGTCAACATTTAAATATGTCAAGGACAAGATTTAAAACGTCTAATATGAGCCAGCATCTAAATCGGTAAAGGACAAGCTGTAACTGGCTAATATGAGCCGCCACGTTTCTCTTGGGCTCATATTGACGCTCGCTGCCGTGGTTTCAACGGCTTGACATCACGACGACCTCTTACCATCTTGCCTACAGACTCTTTACTTTTATTCCCAATCCCAAGTCTGAAAAAATCCTCACCGTCTTGCGTAATGTCATTAGCTTCATATAATGCTTGGTTATAGGTATCCTGTCTGAATCTAATTTCACTAGCTCAAACACCGTATTTAAGGTATACATGTGAACACTTTAAGCAGCTAAAGTTCTCCCCTTTAAAGCTGAATTAAGTGGCATATACATTTGGTATATACCAGTTTTCTAAATCATAGACACACACTGCAAACTAGATACAAATGCATAAAGCTCCAGTAAACCGGTATTCTTCAAGTCTCAGTAACGGCTTACTGTACAAAGCACTTATACAATAAAATACACAGCTGATGTATAAAACTTTGATGTGTGCTTACCCACTTGACTTTAATAATCAGGTAGTGCGCGTTAGCGCACTACCTAGAATAGGGAAATTAACGTAGTTTGCGGCTTATTGGAATCTGTTTTTTTAATAACTCACGGAGGAGTGGGCCGATCGGGCTCAAACTCAATATGTGAAGAGCCTATGGGCAGGGGTACATGCTGTGAAAATTTGAGCCGAATCGGTCGAGCCAATCTCGAGATATGCAAATTAGGTGCTTTGGCCGCTACACAGTTCTCTCCATTTTTTTTCCCACCCCTAGAGGTCGGAGGAAAAAAATTTTCTATAAGGTTTTGCTATTTTTGTGGATAGAAAGTGCCGCAATTCTGGGCGAATTTTTCTTTTCGCCGTAGGACCCCCCCATAGGTCTGTGTACTCCTAGGATTTTGCGATTTTTGACCCCCCCGGAAAAAAACTAAGTCCGAAAATTTTGTGCGCAGTCTACAGAGAGTTAGGCTTAAAGCCAGGTTCTCATATTGGGGTTATAGCATCGCCCCAAGGTGAAGTTGCGTAGGAAGCGAGATGGTGCTGCTCGATGGTCTGTGGCGCCCTGGCCAGTGGTCACTAGTTAACGTGTAAAAGGGGGGGTCTGGGCCTACGGAGTAGGCAGCCCTATACATAAGAGCTGCTGGGCTGAGGTTTCGTATTCGAATAGGAACCCCTATATGGTGAATCTAAATGGCCCATTAGTTTTGCTCTATCACCTATCCATGTGGCTGGGGGGCACCCTGATGGTGGTGGGCCCTACCGTGGCGCAACTCCAACTTTAACCTCATCTACAGAAAGATCCACAGTGAGCAGGTCTCTCTTATTTGGGATTTGGGCTGGGGTGCGGGGGCACTACAGCATAGACTATAGTAGGTTTCGCCCGGACCCCTGTGGCGCCCTGGCCAGGGGTCCGGACCGTGGACCGTGCCCAAAATGGCCAAAAATCGATTTTTCCAAAAGTGCCCAAGTTTGGTATCAAATGAAAGCCCTTGGTGAGGCGAACATTTTTTGTCATTGGAGGACCCCTCCAAAGTGGCCCCAGCGGCCTGTGGCGCCCTGACCAGGGTCCGGACCGGTCCAAAATGGCCAAAAATCGATTTTTCCAAAAGTGGCCATGTTTGGTATCAAATGAAAGCCCTTGGTGAGGCGAACATTTTTTGTCATTGGAGGACCCCTCCAAAGTGGCCCCAGCGGCCTGTGGCACCCTGACCAGGGTCCGGACCGGTCCAAAATGGCCAAAAATCGATTTTTCCAAAAGTGGCCATGTTTGGTATCAAATGAAAGCCCTTGGTGAGGCGAACATTTTTTGTCATTGGAAGACCCCTCCAAAGTGGTCCCAGCGGCCTGTGGCGCCCTGGCCCGGGTCCGGACCGGTCCAAAATGGTCAAAAATCGATTTTTCCAAAAGTGGCCATGTTTGGTATCAAATGAAAGCCCTTGGTGAGGCGAACATTTTTTGTCATTGGAGGACCCCTCCAAAGTGGCCCCAGCGGCCTGTGGCGCCCTGACCAGGGTCCGGACTGGTCAAAAATCGATTTTTTAAAAAATTTCCGACTTTGGTATCAAATGAAAGCCCTCTGGGTTTTCTTTAGTGGGGGGGGGGGGGGGACCCCCCCCCCCACTTTTTGGGTTCCCCCCCCCACTCGACCCCTCCCCCCCCCCCACTCGTTCCCCCCCACTTTTTTGGGCTTCCCCCCCACTCACTATAAGGTGCCCAGAAAATGCCAATTTTGTAGGATTTTTGGTCAAAATTTTCAAAAATTTTCCGGCTTCGCCGGACATTTTTGGTTAAAAATCGTCTATTTTGGTACTAAACCTGGATTTTTGAGCACTTTTAAGTTTGAAGTAACAATAATACGTAGAAAACACGCAATTTTTACCGCATTTTTCGCATTTTTAGCCCATTTTATTTCCCCCCCCCCACTTTTGGTCTTCCCCCCCCCCCACTTCCCCCCCCCACTTTTTTTGGGCTAGAGAAAACCCAGGCCCTTGGTGAGGCGAACATTTTTTGTCATTGGAGGACCCCTCCAAAGTGGTCCCAGCGGTGTGTGGCGCCCTGGCCAGGGTCCGGACTGGTGAAAAATCGATTTTTTAAAAAATTTCCAAGTTTGGTATCAAATGAAAGCCCTTGGTGAGGCGAACATTTTTTGTCGTTGGAGGACCCCTCCAAAGTGGTCCCAGCGGCCTGTGGCGCCCTGACCAGGGTCCGGACTGGTCAAAAATCGATTTTTTAAAAAATTTCCGACTTTGGTATCAAATGAAAGCCCGTGGCGAGGCGAACATTTTTTGTCATTGGAGGACCCCTCCAAAGTGGCCCCAGCGGCCTGTGGCGCCCTGACCAGGGTCCGGACTGGTCAAAAAACGAATTTTTAACAAATTTCCGACTTTGGTATCAAATGAAAGCCCTTGCTGAGGCGAACATTTTTTGTCATTGGAGGACCCCTCCAAAGTGGCCCCTGCGACCCGTGGCGCCCTGACCAGGTTCCGGACCTGTGCAAAATGACTGGTCAGCATGGCAGGCTATCTATACGGCTTGTCAACCCTATCTAATTTTCAGATCATGTATATACCCCTCCGGAGAGGCTCATCACGTACAAAGTTTGAGTGCGATCGGTCCACTCCTGGGTGACTTATTAAAAACAGACTCCAGTAAGCCCCAGACTACTACGTGATGTACTGCATTCAATCATGCGGATAGATTAAATGAAATTTTATTATTTGTTTTTTTTTAGATTTCCACTGAATGATCCATTATTTCATGGATTTGGCCGGTGATGCCTTTCGTTTGTGGGAGGTTCTGATCATTAGTGGATGCAGAAAAATTTGGAGTCGGGAGTGAAATGAGTGGCGGTTTCGCCGTTTCAGTTTCAGAAACACGCGTGGACTCCAGTTTATGTTACGCCGACTTTATCTTGCTTTTGTTCCCCCAACGCTTTCCGTCCTTGTGCACCCAGCCCAACCTGTCTTTGTTCTCCCAGCCGAACCCACCTGTGTTCTTCTAACTCTACCCAACCCATCCTGCCTAGTAGTTTTAGGGGGTTCGGGGATCCGGCGGTTTGGCTGCATTGTGCTAAGCCCTCAAATTCCAAAGCGAATGTATCGGGGGTTTCCGTTGGTTTCGTTGCACTTCCCTACCCCTTTCACCGGCCTTTCGTGTACCCCACCGGGGTTGTTGCATATGTTGTAAATATATACACATTATATATATATATATACGTATATACATATATACGTATGTATATATGATGTATATACAAGTACAGAGAGAGAGGTTTGAGACTCTACAAAAGTTGACTTTAGCTGCTTACTGCTCTTTTATTGTTTGTGGTTTGTAGGATGTTAGCTTTTATTTATGTTTTAGGGAAGTAAGCATAATATTTATATATGTACGTATTATATTTGAATTTGTGGCTCGAAGTTTTCACAGTGGTGGCGGTGTGTTTTCGAGATCTGTCTAATGGATTTACGCTGGACGATGATGAGCTGCCCACAGTTCAGTTGGTGAATGGTCGAAGCACTGTATATTAGACAGGTATGGTTGTTTACGTTCCGGTTTATGTTTCCGTTTACGGTCCGGTTTAATAGATTTTCATGTTATGTTAGTAAACGGTACACTACGTTTTAGTTTTCCATTGAGTTAAATGATATTGTACTACCGGATTTTTTGTCCGAATGTTAGTTGGTATTGACTACATTGTGCTTATATTTTCGTGTGAGTTTGTCTGGTTTGTTGTTTGCAAGAACATTTAATTTATGCTTTTTATAGGCGTTTGGAGGTGTGCCCTGCCGTGAGTCGTTGCAGGCTGCTTTGCTGTTTTGTGGATCTATGTTTGAGTAAGGCTTGTAGTATTTCTAATAGCTTTTTCCTGTCTAAGTTTCAGTGGTTAAGTTAGGCCTAGGTTGCTATAAGGGGCACTGATTAGTTGCTGTTTGTGAATTGACTTGGTATTTGCTGGTGTTATTGTTCAATTGCTAGTTTGCGACTACATTCTGTTTGTATTTTATTGTGATTTTGTTTCTGGTTAGTTGTTTACTAGAACTCTGTATTTATGTTTTTTCTTGTTGATTGCAGGCGTACACTGCTGTAATACACTGGTGGCTGGTTGCTGTTTTGTGAATCTAACTATAAGTAAGAATCCTCGTATTTCTAATAGCTTGTTATTGTCTTAGTTTCAGTCGTTAAATAGGCCGAGGCCCCAGCTGTATCTGTTAGACATAGTATGTTCAGTTTACATTTAAGATTGTTTGTATATCTATGGAGTGTGTGGGGAGTATCATTGAATTGGAACTGGTTAGCTACGCGTATTTGCAACTGTGATGTGTAGGCAACATGTGACAGGAAGCGACTACATTGTGTTTGTATTTTATTGTGATTTTGTTTCTGGTTAGTTGTTTACTAGAACTCTGTATTTATGTTTTTTCTTGTTGATTGCAGGCGTACCCTGCTGTAATACACTAGTGGCTGGTTGCTGTTTTGTGAATCAAACTATAAGTAAGAATCCTCGTATTTCTAATAGCTTGTTATTGTCTTAGTTTCAGTCGTTAAATAGGCCGAGGCCCCAGCTGCATCTGTTAGACACAGTATGTTCAGTTTACATTTAAGATTGTTTGTATATATATGGAGTGTGTGGGGAGTATCATTGAATTGGAATTGGTTAGCTACGCGTATTTGCAACTGTGATGTGTAGGCAACATGTGACAGGAAGGCATTGGCTTAGCACTTTTTTGGCTTTTCTGTGATTTCATTCAAACGTGTAATCAACATGGATTCTGTTAGCAAAACAGTTTGGTTGATTTGTTCTTGGGTTTTTGTTATAGACGTAATGCCGAAACGCAAGCGGAAGTCTGATCCTGTTCTGCGTAGACATAAACGGCATCTAAAAAAAAGAAAGGCGAACATGACAATACCAGATGACGCGGCGCTATCTGACAGTTCTGCTGAAACGTCTGCTGCTATACCCCAGTCCGCTGCAGGGATTGCCGAGCGGCCTCTGGCGGAAGCTGATGATCCCTCGGTGTGTTCTGGTGCAGTTTCCTTACGGCCTCAGAATGCTACAGAGGCCGTCAATCAGCCCCTATCCGATGCGAACGAACTGAACCTGGAAACTGCAGGGCGTCCGCCTGCTTGCCGGACCACGAGTCGTCCTGTCGCTCAGGTGGCGTCAGCGAAACTGTCCACTCCGGTTCCCTTACGGCTTCAGACCGCTGCAGGCGACTTTAATCAGCCGCTATTCCATCCAAATGATCCAGGCCTGAACACTGACGGGTGCTCGCCTGCCTCCCAGTCCGCACGTCGTTCTCGTGTGGACCCTCCCGAGGCGTTCAGCACTGTTACTTTTCGGTCCCCAAACAATCCGGGGACCGTTAATCAGTCCCTATCTCAGCCAAATGAACTAATGAACACAGGTATGTGTTCACCCTCCTCGTCTGTGGTACGATCCTCTCCGATTCCCTTGCGGCCTCAGACAGCTGCAGAAGCCGTTAATGTGCCGCTGTCCACTGCTTCAGGCTCTATGGTGATAGAGTGTCTTCCTACTCCTCCTTTGTCTTTCCCCGTTGGTAGTACGGATTCCCCTCAAGGCTCTCAATCTGGAGCTGGACCTGGTTCTGGTTCGATACGGCGCCGCGGGTCAAGGCCACATCTTGAGTGTCCAGATTCGTTGCGAAAGAAAAGGGCTGCCATTGTTAACCAGCCCCTGTTCTATCCAAATGAGAGCTGACACTTTTGACACAGAGAGAGAGAGAGAGAGGGGGGTGTTCGCCAACCTCACGGACGCAAGATCCTCCTCATGTCGAACCTGCGGTGGCGTCTGTGGTACGATCCACTCCGATCCCGTTGCGGCCTCAGACAGCTGCAGAGACCGTTAATCTACCGCAATCCACTGCTTCGGGCTCTATGGTAATAGGGTGTCTACCTACTCCTCCTCTGTCTTTCCCCGTTGGTAGTACGGATTCCCCTCAAGGCTCTCAATCTGGAGCTGGACCTGGTTCTGGTTCGATACGGCGCCGCGGGTCAAGGCCACATCTTGAGTGTCCAGATTCGTTGCGAAAGAAAAGGGCTGCCATCGTTAACCAGCCCCTGTTCTATCCAAATGAAGCTGACACTTTTGCTGAGGGGTGTTCGCCAACCTCACGGACGCAAGATCCTCCTCATGTCGAACCTGCGGTGGCGTCTGTGGTACGATCCACCTCCGATCCCGTTGCGGCCTCAGACAGCTGCAGAGACCGTTAATCTACC
>JASAND010013790.1:0-61232 GCA_030248195.1 Trissonchulus latispiculum
ACCCATATTACTTTTTTCATGCTCCAGAGGAGCATTTTTGTTTCTTGTATATATATATATATGTATAACGTGTACAAATACATAAATTTGAAAAGAAAAGTTGCAAGGCGCCGCCCCCCCCCCTGTCAGAAAAGTCTGGGTGCGCCACTGGTCTGTATTCAGCTTTGTCGAAAACATACTCAAACCAAATTTAAGGTAATTTAGTCAAGTTTTGCGAACTCTGGGCCTGGGCGAAAATTCACAAGACCCAACGGTCATAATATTCCACTAAGCTCAGGTTTTGACTAGCAACGAATTGCTCACTTTAAATACAATTTTGAGCTGTTAACTTGTATATATGTAATATGTATGTATATATATATATATATATATATATATATATATATATATATATATATAGATGACTTTAGAGCAGGTTCGCTAAAGCAAAAATACGTAGCTTCCGATCAGTGGTCAATGAAATTTTACGTCCCGTTAAGATATGGAGGTTACTCTCATTCTCGTGGAAAGTAGCAAGTTGCTAAACGCTATCGAAATGTTTCTACAACTCTCCAAATACAAGGTTTTAATTTTGTAGAGGAAGGTATAAAATTCCATGCACAAAATTCGCTCGATAGCTCAAATTTTGTATCGTGGACCGGTGGGTTACATGGATTCTGCCGACTTGTATTCAAAATTTCAGGCCGCTAACTCATCTCTATTGCCTAAACTGGGGATCACGACTTCAACTTGTAGACACTTGTACATGATCGTTTTTAAAGGCTTCAGAACGAATGAATTGATTGGGCCGGCTTCAGAACGAATGAAGAATTGATTGGGCCGTACGGAAAATCTGCATAATGACGTTCTGTTGAAGACAAAATTAAATAACTTGCTGGCAAAATCGAGTATGAAGCCTGAAAATTCCTACTTTTTTGTTAAAATTCCTACTTTTTGTTCCTACTTTTTCCTACTTTTTTGAAAAAATTTTCCTACTTTTTTCCTACTTTTCCAAAATCGTCATGTCCGAGGCCTGATCATATGTATTACATAATGTTCTGGTAGTCCAAATGTCTTTAAGGTTTTGCAAGTCAAGAAGGATCCCAATCGCACTGCTCACATTGCGTTGGTGGCTGGAAAGCGGGGAAAGCGGTGGCTGTTGGCCACTGAAAGCATGCAGGAGGGTCAGATTATTCGAACCTTTGGCCATATTCCTTCCTTTCCAGGTAAAGATAGTGTCATGACTCATGTAATGTGTTGAATATTTGGTTTGCACGTTTTTGGCACCACCATTTTCACTTTTTTGTATTGTGGTTAATTGATTGCCAAAATATGACAGCCATTTGAGACAGGGACGGATAGATTGAGAAGGGAAGGGTAGAAGATCGTTTATACCGGTAAAAATAAAGATAAAGGAAAACAATTTCAAAAGGAAAACAAGCTCTCTGTATTATAAAGGGGGGGGCAATTTTAATTTTATGTGGAGTATTCTCCTGGGGAGTCTTTTCGTGCATGAAGTTTATACATATGAGATAAATTTACTGTTTCCTGAACAAGATAAAAACCCTAAAAGCAAAAAACCTTCTGTGGTTTTTAAGCTTAAAATATCGCAAGCAAGCAAGAAGTTAAGAGAATTAAAGTTAAGCTCTTAGTCTGCCCTCCTGCTTATCTGTTGACGTTTATCTGCTCCTGTTTCAGTGAACCCAACTGAGGGCGATGCCCATCCAGTGGGCGCCCTTCCCGTGGGGGCGAAGGTGAGCTGTGTGGAAGTGTTTCCTGGGATGGGCTCAAAATTTGTCGTCCAAGCTGGTGGAGTTGCCACAATCACGCGGCGAAATGAAAACGGTGTTTATGTACAGGTTGGTTGTATTACATTGTATATAATTGTTTTAGTCACTGAAATTTAAACTGACTATTTAGTACCTGTTATTAATATTATTTTGCCATGTTCTGTTCAGGAATCCTTTATCGCTGGTTTGTTTCTTTTTATTTTTTCTGCTTTTGCAAAACACCCATCCTCCTTGCATCCACTGCCACTTCATTAGCTCCGCACTCGTACAACACAACTGGCAAATTCCTAAACAGACGCACATAGGCAAGGCGCAGTCTTGGTGGAAACCTTGCTGTGGACTTCGATCCTCATTTGAAGACTGGAGTATCGCTATCTCCTCCGATATGACAGAGGAATCGGCAGAAATGTGCCATAACCCCTTTGCATCCGGCTGTTCCCTCTTTTCGGTTTTGCCCCGAAGTCTTGCTAAGTCTGCAGGCCTAGACTAGTTCCGTATTTCTTGAATTGTGAAATTATAAGATGGTTTGAAATGAACAGCACGGAAATATTTTTATTCGTATCGTAGATAATGCTTAATGAATTATGAATGAATGAATGATGAATGAATGAATTAATTTAATGAATTTTATTCGTATCGCGATAGCGCCCCTACATAATATGGGTGTAAAGGCGTCTGCGCGGCCCTCTGGAGACCGTGTTGACCTGGGGGCAGTTTCATAAAACAGTTTTCCTACTCGACTCGACAACTAGACTCTGCTAGTTGTCGAGTCGAGTCGCTAATGTGTTGCATAAAAATTGTGCGGTCGAGTTCGTACTCGCACTGGATTTGCGAGTCTAGTTGATGGTCGAGTGCGAGTCGATATAGTTGCTGCCTGCGAGCAGCTGTTTCATAAAACTCTAGCTGCTGCTGCCAAACTCGCAACTAGCAGCCTTCTAGTTCTCTAGTCAATTTTGACTAGAGAACTCCCAGAAAAAATAGAATAACTTTTGCATCATTAAAGTTCTTATATTCAAATTTTTATGGCATGAAGAATGATCTGTTCTTGACTTTATGTTTAAGTTTTAAACATTTTGCTTCTCGGAAAGAAAAGATACGATTTTTTAAAGAATTATCCCTTTTTCACGCAAGCCCTGAACTAGCAGACTTATTGCTCGCACTAGCAATGCTAGTACTGCTAGCCGCAGCAGAATCTTAGCTAATTTGGTCGAGTTCTCAAAAAGTTTTATGAAACACTCATACTCGCATCTCGCACTAGCATTGCGAGTACTAGTACGCTAGTACTAGCATGCTAGTCAATTTTTTATGAAACTGCCCCCAGGTGCCAGCTAATTAGAGGTTCGAGAGGGATAAAAATGTTACCATCGTAAAGTACTCGAGTAGTGCTACAAGTACCACCATACTTTTGGTTAAAATTCGGAACTTCGAAATTTTGCACTAGGCGAGAGTTACCGTGCGGTTGTTGTTTTCTCGGTTAATAACGCTTATTGGAAGTGCATTTTCTAGCGAAGTGTTGGAACGATGTGGGCATTTTGGTCCAATGCTACTATGATATATTGGTAGACAGACAGTATCCCCCCCAGGGGCGCACTTAAGGGGGGGGCGGTCGCCCCCCCCCCCCGAAACCAGATGTAAAGGAAAAATTTTATTACCCGCGCGCAGCGCGGACATAAAATTTCAAAAATTTTCGAGCCTTCGGCGCGAAATCTACTTTATTTTTGCTTAATTTACTCTTATTTCGGCGTTTTAAACCTTTCAATAGCAACTTTTTTAAGATTTTCAAAAATTTTTGCGCCTTCGGCGCGAAATTTGATGACTTTTTGCTTAATTTACGCTTAGTTTTGCTTTTCAAACCCAATTTTCAAGACGTTTTCAACTTCTGGGGTGCTTCCCCCCCAGACCCCCCAAATTTTTCTGAGGTCCGCCCCCCGCGGAAAAATTTTCTATGTGCGCCACTGATCCCCCCATGCTACCAAACGAAGGTCATTTTGGCACTCGGCCAACTCTGGCTCTGTGCCAAGGCCCCAAAGTCGGACTTTCGCTATTTTGGCACTTCGGTTGAAATCAACTTTTTTTCACAGGCTAGCAGCTAGATCGGTTTGGTTTATTTTATTTGAATATTTCGGACTATGCGCACAAAGTAACGAGGGGGATTTTTTTAATTTCGCTCTGTAGCTTTCAGGAGATGGGCCTAAACTTTGCATTATTTTACCTGTTTTGGCGAAAAGTTTCTAAGTCCCACTTTCACTAGAAATGGTATAAAAGTCACTAAAAATGGCGTTTTTCGGCGAAGCTGTGCCCATATCAATTCGCTCACAACCTAGTCTGTTTTTGAACCTAGCCCCCATATTAAGCATTTTTAAGACTAGTCCTCTCTTGGTTTTGCAGCCTCACCATCACCCATATTACTTTTTCATGCTCCAGAGGAGCATTTTTATTACTTGTCTTTATTTATGCGTAAACATTCAGTCTGGATATGTTTTTTGTTCTAGCTACCACACAAACATGAAATCTGTCTAAAGCCTGAATGCATGGCAACGGTGGGCCGACTGTCAAATCCTGGTCATATGCATGAGCAGATAGGCAGTCCCAATGCCATGCGTCGTATGGGAAGGAAGGTACGTCTTTAGAAAGCTTTGGAAGTATCGAAGTGATTGTGTGTCTCTGAAAGTTCATAAAATTTTATAATGGTACGAGGATCTATCATGCATTGGAAACTGTTTTTTCTTTCTTTGCTTGAGGTCATAGGTTAACGCGGGGGGTCTGGGGGGGGGGGTCCAAGCCCCCCCATCCCGGACAAGGTACAAGCCCTACTGCCGTCGGGGACAAGAGGTAACGAAAAAATGGCCAAGGGGTAGGCAAAAATAACTAGTTTTTACTAGTTTTTTACCGAAAAAACTAGTTTTTACATTAAAATTTCAAAAAATTTCCGGCTTCTCCGGAATTTTTTAGCAAAAAGTATGTTTTTCAGGAAAATCTGGCAAAATTTTGAAGTTTTTTCAAAAGATTGAAGATTTCTTGCTAATTTTGATAAAAAATTGCAAATTCAGGCCTCCTACTCTTCCTATTTTTCCTATTTTTTCCTATTTTTCTTTGAAATTCCTATTTTTTCCTATTTTTGATGAAAATTCCTATTTTTTCCTATTTTTTATTATTTTTATCCAGTTTTGGATTATTTCAGTATTAATGTCTGAGATAATGTTTAGTGTATGCTTTAATCCCGAGTTTTCAAAAATTTTCGGCTTCGCCGACAAGTTTTTGTCTGCATAACTATTACAATCTTGTGGTTTCGCATCCGATTGAAAGATTAATTTTCTAAATCTTTCCTTTAATTTAATTAATTTAGTTTAGTTAATTATGTGCATTTGGACGCTGTATCGATTGAGTATAAATAAGCCAACTTTGTCCTTAACATGTGGCAGTTATTTTGATAAAATTGATTTTCTCGAAAATGGCCATTTCCTCAAAACAGTTTTTTGCTTATACTGACTTAACCACGGGAGATAAGATAAGATACTATATACCTACTGGGAGCCTAAGACAAAATCAAAACTTTCCTATCTTTTCGCCTAACAATACGGTACTGGTCCAGAATGTTAAAGAGCACGAAAATAGGTTATTTCGTAAGTTTTACCTATTTCCGAAAAGGATTACTGTCGTACGAGTCAAAAATACCGGAGAAGGAAACCAGCACCTATATACCTTGGCTATTTTTTCAAGATTTCAGATATTTCGATATTTCTGTAGGTTTTGTGACCATCGGACTTTTGTCAAAATCTTCAAATCTAAATTGGATTTTTGCAACTGTTTAATGATTTCCAAAATGGTTAATTATGTTTCCACGAAGCTTTGAATTTTCGAAAACCTGAAATGCTGAACCTTAATTGCTCCCAGCAAATTTCGGATAGAATGCACGGGCAAAATCAATAAAACCTATGTTGAGAGCAACCTAATGTGGCCATTTACAAAATTTGGCATTTCAGAGTTCAAAGTTTGATGATACGAAGATATTATAGATCTTTGCGCCTATTCCAGATGTCGAAATTTGGCGATATCTGATTTTTCAAAATCAACTGCTCTGTTTATATACTTCTTGTATATACCTTTTTCTTTCTAACTTGCAGTTTTAATTTTAAGTGAAAATAGATTAACTTTGTTAAGGTTTATACTATTAAATGAGCCTGTACCTCAAGAATCAGTATTTAGCTTTAGCCAACTCTGGGATCTTGATCACCTCCTAGGTCCGGAGGATCCGGCCGGACAAACTGCCAGAAGGGGGTTGACGTACCAGGAAACATGCCAAGCGGTTTTGCCCTGGCGGTTATCGGGCTTTTTACAAAAGTTGATAGTAATTTTTTGAATTACATGGTAGGATTCCAATGCATGGTTCGA
Organism: Trissonchulus latispiculum; assembly: GCA_030248195.1. Taxonomy (NCBI): domain Eukaryota; kingdom Metazoa; phylum Nematoda; class Enoplea; order Enoplida; family Ironidae; genus Trissonchulus; species Trissonchulus latispiculum. The sequence continues at coordinate 6,162 of JASAND010013790.1, forward strand.
TAGCTTAGAGTTAGGACATGTTACGTGCATAATATGAGGTAGCTGCGCAAAGTCCGTAGGGAGTACCAGAAAACAATTCAATTTTGGTCCGGAGTTGTCCGAGGGTCGGATTTGGGTGCATCGACTATTTTGGGCACCCCAGTCTGAGGAATTGGGCCTCGGTAGCCATTCTTTACTGAGCTTTTTTTACTGGAGGGGGGCGCCCCCCCACTTTTTGGGTCCCTCCCCACTCGACCCCTTCCCCCGCCCCACTCGGCCCCACCCCCACTTTTTTGGGCTTCCCCCCACTCACCATAAGGTGCCCTGAAAATGCCAAATTTTAAGGATTTTTGGTCAAAATTTTCAAATATTTTCCGGCCTCGCCGGAATTTTTTGTCAAAAATCGTCTATTTTGGCACTCAAACTCGATTTTTGAGCATTTTTTAGCATAGTTATAGCAGTATATGTAGAAAACAGGCTATTTTTACTGCATTTTTAGCGATTTTAGCCGACTTGGATCCCCCACTTTTGGGCCCCCCCCCCACTAGTGGGGGGTCCTCCCCCCCCCCCACTCTCCCCACCCCCACTTTTTTTCGCCTACAAAAAGCCCAGCTTTACAGGGTATTTTTTACCGGGGGGAGGCGCGAACCCCCGAAATTGACCTCCCCCTGAAAATGCCGTCCCCCCCGAAATCGCCCGCCCCCCGGATTTTTTGGGGGCCCAAATTTTTACCAAAAATAGGCAAATTTTAAAAAATTTTCCAGCTTCGCTGGAGATTTTTTGTAAAAATGGCTATTTTTAGCTTAAATCATGGCATTTTTGAGAACTCTTTGCCTTTCTACGTGTAAAATACGCCAAAATTACCAATTTTTAGCTAAGTTTTGCAAAAACATCCCGACGGGCCCGCCCCCACACCCCGAAAACAACCCTAAAAAATACCCTGCTTTACATAATATGTTACGGTTGGGGCTTGTGGCTATTACCGTGCAAAAATACTTCGGCTGCTGCTTGTTAACCGTCTAGTTCGGTTCAGTGTTTTTTTTTGCTCAAAAAAGTGCGCAACGACGCACTTTTTTTCTGAAATGAGCAAAAAATTTTGAGCTTGTGCGCACGCGTGCGCACTTTTTCTACCGACACGGAGAGAAAATTACTAAACAATAATTGCTGAAAGTGCTCAGAAAAATTGCTCCTGTCTCTCAATTTCATAAAAATCTCTAATTTTTTCTGGGGGCTCCGCCCCCAGACCCCCTCCTTACTTGCCTGCTACTGGTTTATCGCTGAGTTGCGACCTAACTTTCAGTAAACATGATAGCATTAATATACACGCACCCATGGTCTAACGTACGTGTGATTTTCTAACCTGTACGTATATGCAACAAGCTTTGCATAGAAATAACTGATTGCTAAATTATAATTGTAGCTTGGCAGTTTTTGGAGACGTTTACAAACTTTAGCAGGAGGTTACGTGACTGCTAGGTTTATGTATGTTATTGTCCGTGCTTTCTTACCCACCGACGCTTCAAAAAAGCATTTAAAAATATGGTCTGGGCTGAGCCCTGAAAATTCAAAGTCATGGAAAAGTCAAAGGTCGGAACCTTGAATCCTTTTCTGAAACTACGTAATTTTCGATGAAATTTTAAACCAGCATTTGTTTTTGTTTTTATTAAAAGCAGTGAGGAATCTTAGCTTGCAAATAACTTAAAAATAGCCAATAGTTTTCATCATTTCGCTATATAAACAAATTTACTTCAACAAATAAAACTTTTGAGAGTTATGATAGTGAAATTTTTGCTACGTATAAAATATATTGCTTCTGGGGGCTCAGCCTTCAGACCCCCAGTTCCGAAGTAGGTTGGGTTTCCAAATCCACATTAAGTTATGGCATCTTATATATATAACCTGCTGCAGCTTTGAAGTTGTACTGTATATAGTTGTAAAGTCAGGTTACTAATAAATACAAAACAGCAATTTTATGCTAAATTATCGCATTTTTCCTGCTATGCGCACTTTTTTAGCAATTTGCGCAAAAAATTTTGGGGCAGTGCGCAGAAGAGCGCAAAATTGTCCGAGCAAAAAAAAAAACACTGGTTCGGTTTTTGTGAATTTCGGCTGATCTTTTTGTAAACATTGCTATACCGTTGTTCTGCTTTTTGTTGTAACTAAGTTTGCAGGTACTAAAAACTAAATTAATACTGTATAAAATATAAGTTCAATATTGATTCGCCCAATAGACTTCATTTAACTTCCTATATTTTCCTATTTTTATCTTCGAAAATTCCTATTTTTCCTATTTTTTGCAAGAAAAAATTCCTATTTTTTCCTATTTTGTCAAAATTGCCCAGTAGGAGGCCAGCAAATTTTAATAAAAGTAGCGTTAATGTTTGAAAAAATTTACAAATTTATTCTTCAGGTACAAGCCCCCCTGAAAATTTTTGTTCAAGGTACAAGCCCGCTCAAACCATGGTTTTTTTTGCGTCAGGGGCTGCGTCATGACGCAAATTTTTTTCGTGTGACGCAAATGAAATTAGCCCTGACGCAAGCCTGGCGCAGCTGGATTTGAACTTCAACTAGAGGCAAAATTGTGCAAACTTGCTGGAAAAATTGTGTTTCAAACATGATATTTCTAAAATTTTTCTTCTGGGGGCTGCGCCCCCAGACCCCCGCATGTATGCCTTCTTACTTGTTGCTGAGGGCTAAGCTGACTGACAAACTAATATTTTATTTAATCATTGAATATAAGGGCGCATGTAGCAGCGGAAACAGCTTGCAAGTCTTGCAGATGTAGCACTTAAAAGGATTTTCATATACACTCGATATTGCAATAACCGGCCATACTTAATACCACATCAACTGGTCGCGAAAATGCTCTAAATTAATTCCTGGGAGAGTCTTAATTGCAAAAATTCTTCAACTTCTGGGGGGCTCCGCCCCCCAGAACCCCCGTGTTGGTTCTTTCTCTAGATCTTAATGCTTCACACATTAAAGTCGGCTTTAAAGATGCAAACTTTGAAAAACTGGTGGAAAATGTGGTTAATGCTGTGTATTGATGGTTAAATAGTTAAACATTGGTTACACATTAAAATAATGTTTAAAATACTTATTAAATTGTTTAAAAATAAATTTTATTTTTGACGCAGTGACCCCAGTTCCTGACGCAATAAAATTTTTCCTGACGCAGCATTGGCGCAAATCGTGAAACCAAAAAACCCTGCCTCAAACTTTTTTAGGGACAAGCCCCCCCAGGACCCGACCTTATGTTAATGTATGCTTGAGGTTTTATTTATTGTTGTTTGTTTATTTATTTGTAGCAAGGCTCTGGTCTCTGGCACAAGAAGGATCAGTACTGTGGTCGTAAAGGGCACCCGATCCCTCCTCCGAAAGTCTTCGATGAACCCTCTCCGCCGGATCCCCCAAAGCTGAAGATCACCCTGACAAATAAGGACCTGAATGCTCAGTATGGAACTGCCAGTCTAAATCAGTTCCTGCATAACTGAACTTGAAACTGTGGATAGAGCTTTATTTGTTCATCGCAGTCCAAACACCGCCCCTTTTCCCCGACGAAAGAACCCTTTTGGATTTTGGACTGGATATGGTCCCTCTCTAGAAGAATAACTTTCAGGATTGAATTGAGTTGGAAAAATGTTTGAAACGTTATTGAGTGGTTATAATTTCATATTACTCTTGCTTGAAGTGTTCAATAAAGTTTGTCCTATTGTTTGCTAGTAAACGTTGTTGTATTTTTCAACTTACTATTCAGAATAAAACTTCTGTACTTATGTTTAGAATGTTTCTTAGAATGTTTCTTCTGTACTTACCGATTTGCTTTTGCTACAAGTGTGCTTATTGAGTAGACAGTTTTTCTTTCAAACTGAGATATAAACCTAGGTTATGGTACTTTGATGGGTTGCGAAATGAGAAGAAATAAGTCTGCGTTGGCTGTACACACAGGTCTAGTAGATTTTACATTTTGAGACGAGTTTAGCTAAAAATTGATAAAATTCCCAAAACCAATTTAATGCTCAGTTTTACTGTAGATACTAGGTGCTTACATGGGTGAGGTCTGGGATTTGGGCATTTGGGGGTGGGTCTGCCTCCAAAATTTCGAGGGTTGGGTTGGGACTTGTCCATTTGAGGGGTTCGTTCGCGTGCTAATTTGGGGTGTTATCATTTGAACGCAATTTTTGTTTTCTTTCGCCTTGTGTGGAGAGGAAGGGTTGTGCCACAATGAAATTTCTCGGGCCGGGCTTGGTTTCGCGCTAAACTGATTTTTCGGTTTGGGCTCGGGCTAGCCCGATCCTGGTCCGAAGCCCGATGCCCGTGTCAAGGCCCGAGCGGCCCGAACAGCCTGACCAGCCCGAACCGAGACACGACCCGAATGACCCGAGCAGCCCGAGTTGCTTCAGAACTTGGAAAAAGTACTCACCTTATTGGTTCATTATTAAAACAAGTTAAAAATATTTGACAAATAAAAGAAGCTATTTTAACTATTTACAAATAGTTACATGTTCAGAAATATAAACACTTCATATTGGTATATTTCGAAAATGTAAACTGAATTTGAATATTTGAAATATTTATTTTATTTAAAAAATGAACACGGTATTTTCTTTTTCCAAAACTTTGCAATCAATTTTTGTATTAACAAGTAATAGCAATAAGCAGGAATCTAATGCTACGTATTATTAGCTACCTGGTACCTGTAGTCGCACACAGAGGCATGACAATGATGAAGTTTTAACTCGTAAATAGCTTTGATGTTCCTATGTAGTGCCAAAAATATTTATGCTCCAGAAACATTCCTGATACGGTGAGCTGATAGAATGGCCCGAACGGCCCGACTCGGTTCGGGACTGTGAACCTTCTCGGTTCGGCCCGCAAGAATTATTTTTCGGGCCGGGCCGGCCCGAGCCCGAACCGAGCCCTAGCACAACGCGCAGAGGAACAGATTTTAAGGATGGAAACGTGAACTTGGGGAAAAACCACCACTTCTAGCTTATACCGCCACGTTTCTGCAAAGTAAATATCAAAAACCTGGGCAAATATTTTTGCGGTACTAACTAGCTGAGTCTGCGTTTCCACAAACATCGGGGATGGGCAGGTAGCATGAGTTTAAACTGACCTTCAAGGTAATTTGTGGAATCTGAGCTGTAGATGCCTGCATTACAGCCCGCTACTCAGGTCGAGTCTCGAGTGTGCCGACGATCAAGTTTCGAGGGCGTGGCCGGGCGGGCCGAGTTTTTGACGGGCGGCCGGGCCGCGAAGAATTTTTAATTTCGCAGGAAAATAAATGGAAAATATTACTTCGCAAGTTATCATTCCTTGCTGACTGGGCAATTTAAACTCAATTTTTAGTTAACTCTCACGTTAAATATTACGTAGTTGGTCACCGGAGACATATCAACGTAAGCTTTTCGGCTCAAACAAGTAGGTCACCGATGAAATGTGATAGCAAATATGACCGCCAGTAGACTGGGTAAAGATTTGTTTGTGCTGAAGGCATATTTTTATAGCATATACTTGATATGAGGGCAAACATAACTAAGCTGAAACACCGCCCTATGCCTTGTTAGTTAAGTTACAGTAATTATTCATGTTTCGTTTGATGTGGACTCCGCCCAAACGGGAACTTATGCGAACGTGTTTGATCAAGTCTAGTCAAAAAGAGTACATGCTGGCTTATTTTACTGGGGGGGGGCGACCCCCATTCGGCGACCTCCCGCTATTCGAGGTTCTCCCCCATAAAAAGTCCCCCATAAATTTCGACCGCCCCCCATAACCCCCCCCCCCCCCCCGTAACCCAAAAAATTGCCTAATTTTACCATTTTTACCCTAAATTTATTGCTTTACTTATTTGACTGACATCGGAACGAGAAGACAGAATAGCTTGTGTATCAGGCCTAAGGCATTTAAGAAAAATCGTACTGGAAGTTCATTTTTCTATAGAATTGCAAATATTTGGAATAGCCTACCAGAAAACCTGGTTTCTTGTGTTTCTAATTTTTCCTTTAAGCAACACTTGAAAGCATATGAATCTCAGCTTCAAAAGTTTATTCGGGGGCGTGCACTAAAAGGACCGTAGTCCTTTGCGCGCCATGGAAAATCATGAGATCTCGAGAAATTTTCAAAAACGTTTCCGGCTTCGCCGGATTTTTAACGTAATTTTCACTATTTTAGCGAAAAAACACCTAAAATTAATTATTTTTTAGCGATTTTAGCAGTTTTTGCACAAAAAACGTAAAAAATTAGCAAAATGTTTCCAAAAATATGCCCCCCCCAATTTTTGATGAGCCATGGGGGGGCAACTTCGAGTCCCCCCCCCCATTAAGCCCCCTCCCATAAATTTTGGCCTAAAAATAAGCCAGACATACATTTAATCTTGAAAGGAGTAGGGTCTGGGGCACGAGGGCAATAGAGGGTGCAGAGAGAGGTAGCTGTCCATGGTGCCGCGCTGCATGCACCGAATTTTAGCCATAAGCTACTCAGTGGATTGAAAAATGGCGCCGAAATTGGCTAATTTCTAAACATCGGACTGTCTTGATGTTTTCCGTAGTTGCACTAGAATTACCACCACTCCCCTTTCCTCACACAACAGTTATGTATCTAGCTCATTCCACACCTATTGTTTTGTATTAATGGGGTACCTAAGTTAATTGATGAGCTGTTTAGGGAATGAAAGGCAGACCGCGCCATGTATCAGCCCTCCCGTCTTATTCCTTCCCGCAGGCGGACCCGATCCTGGTCAGCCTCCAGAGATCCCTCTCTTCCCCGCTCTCCGTCCACGATCTCTGATCAGGCGGCTGCCCTCTGTCAGTCCCAGACGGATTTGACCGGATCTGGGGATCATCAGACCCTTGAAGATGCTCACAAATATCTGCGCAGCCTCTCTCGCCAGCTGCGTCAGCTTAGTCTGCCAGGTGGCGCCGGTTGCCTGTGTTTCGGCCGGACGACGCGGCGCCAGAAAGTTCTCCTTATCAGTATGGCCCTGGCCTGCCTTTCTAGCAATATCATATTTTCCTGTATAGCTCCCTTCTTTCCACAGGAGGTACGTCTTGTAAGCTTTTGCTTGTTTACATTTTTCGTTTTGTGTAGCTGGCTTATTATTGGCTATTTTGACCACTTCAGGTTTCTTCCACTTCTAGAGAATGCCCAACTTCTACTTTTTCTTGTAGAAAAAAGCCCAACAAAAAGTTAAACTATCTCATTCCAAGCTTTGGCCGCTGAAAACCATTGATGTTTGCATGTTATGGATTTTTTGTGGATACCGTTTTACCTGCTTGCTGTGGAGAACTTGTTTCAGGCATTGGCCAAAGGTGCAACTGGCACCGAGTTAGGATTGATGTTTTCCTTATTTGAACTGGTCATTCTGTTTACCTGCCCTATTGTAGGAAGGCTGGTTAGTTTTTTATAACTTTATGCGTAAGTTCTGTTGGACTTGATCTAGTCTATTAAGTGACTGATACAAATATAGTTTTTTCGATACCTTTACATACCGTATTATGCCAAACACTGGCTCGTGGGCGTTTTTCAGAATCGGTAATTTCGGATTTGATTTTTGTAATCAAATAAAGCGCCCATCCCCCGAAAAAGCGCCCATGGGTTATAGTTTGGAGACCGTCTTATAATTATATTGCTTTGCCAATTTTCGGAATTTATGCGGACGACAAGCTGCTCGGCAAGTGTCAGTTGCTTACATATGTTGATCCAAACATGCGATTCTTGAAATACCTTAATTAGTCACTGCGTTATCCACCAACTTAGTTTTCAAAGTCATGAAAGTTATCATTGAGAAATCCAAAAAGCGCCCACCCCTACCCACGGACAAACGCCAATGGTCGTTTTATTGGGCAGGCCACTGTTTGCCATAGTACGGTAATAGTATGAACTATATAGTTCATATATATAAATATATATACATATATATATATATATATATATATATATATATATATATATATATATATATATATATATATATATATATATATATATATATATATATATGCCATGCAATTGGGCAATAGTACAGCTTTGCTACGTATATATGTACTTAACTGGTGCATTTTGCGTTAGTTTTTATTTTAGTTTATATACAATGCTGTTTCACAATCTTAATTCACATCTTAATTTTAGCTGCCAACTGTTGGTTCAAAGTTTATGTTTGTCATTGGTTTATTGATTTCTGGAGTTGCTTTGGTGCTTTTTGGGTTAGTTTTTATTTAGGCCGCTTGCGTTTGAGCTGTTCTGCGTGCTGTTTGAAACTGTTTTAATCAGTGATCAACCGAGTTGTTTTAAATGTCTGAATAGAAACATTATCCTTTCCTAACATGGGTTTACTTTAGGCGAGAAAATGTGGGAGTGTGGAAAGTGGGGGGACTAAAGTGGACTAAAATCGCCAAAAATTAGTAAAGTGTGCCTGTTTTCTACATATTATACTGTTATATATACGTAACTAGCCTAAAGCGTCCGTGCTCAAACGTCAGTGGTAGGACCACAACAGACGAATTTGAACCAAAATGTTTTGAAGCCGAAAAAATTTGAATTTTTTGACCAGAAATCCTCAAAATTTGGCACTTTCTGGGCTCCTCAAGACGAGTGGTAGAGGGAAGCCCAAAAACGTGGGAAATTGGGTCGAGTGGGGACGGAGGCTCGAGTGGGGGGATCCGAAAAGTTTGGGCCAACCCACTAAAGTAAGCCCAGCTCGATATCTTAAATGCTTCTCCACCCAAGTACTTTTGCTGCAAAAAATCAAAATGTTGCATCTGCCACTTTATTTTTCAAGCTAACCGAGTTGGAGTATGTTTGCAGACAGTTTTTGAGTGAGTAAAATGCATTGAGTGATTGTTAAAGCATTTGCGGAGAGAGCTCCTACCTTCAGAAGATCATGGTATTTTCTGTTGTTTATCTGCTGCCTGTGGAAGCTGATTATCCTTACTTACGGTAGCTTCTCTTGTGTCCTGCCCCACTGATAAATTACCTTGCATATATGTGGCGCTTTAGACTTCTGGAACGCTGTCCGGACGGTCAGACGTTTGTGATAATGTGTTTCATAGTGCGGGCCTTCGAGGCCATCGGAGACGCCGCCTTCATAACGGCAGCCTTTACGCTCACTGCTGAACATTTTGCGGAAATTGTGGGCACTGTTACGGTACGATTTTGTAGTCAGTCACTGGCTTTTTCTTGTTACTGAGTTTGTTTTTACGTAGTTTGTCTGTGGCATTCTGATTACTGTTAATTTTGTAATTATAGTTATCCTCCTGACCTCCCCCATCAGTTCTTGTGAATTTCTCTGTGTATCATTCGATGTTTTGTTTGCTTGAATGTGTTTGCTTTTTTCTAGGGGTTTATGGAGATTCTAACGGGTCTTGGCTACTCTATTGGACCGCCGCTTGGTGGACTATTGTATGAGGTAACGCTCTTTTGCAACCCGTTTCGAATTTAACTTTGGAAATGCATAAATTCAGGTATTTAAATTCTGACCAAAAAATGTAGAAAGCGAAATTGTTTTCTTTATATCTCAAAAACGCTTCAAGATAATATTTTCTGAACCGAACTTATGAGATCTTTCTTCTCTTCAAAATTTTTTGAAATTTCCCGTGCGATTTCAAAGGGCGCCGCTTTTATATGTACTCAAAGATTGGTACATAGTCAGAAAAATTATCCCCTTGTCTGAAAGTCTTACACACGAAATGTCAACTTTTTTAGTTGAACATTGCGTGAGTTATATACTACATTTTTTGATTTTCAAAATCCTTTGATCTTTGTAAGAAATGAAATTGTCACTTCAGCACCTGAGACCCGAAAAATTCTCAGGTAGGAGTAGGAGTCGAACCCACGACTTTAGGATTAACGCTCCGACGCTCTGCCAACTGAGCTACCGAGGCTACAGTCGCACCAAGCTATGTAGAAGGAGTTCGTATCCAGACTGAAGTGGCAATGAATTAATAATGCGTTATACAACGCGGACAAACACATGATCCAGGGCGAGGTACACTCTGGTGTCCTCAAGCTAACCTGGGTGTGAAAGTCAGATTTAATGTAAGAAATTAAATTTCTGAATGAAATGAAATGAAATCTTTGCCGCTTTTTCGACTTTACTCGTGACTCGCTCACTGGAAAAAATTTTCGATTAGATTTTTATGACCGCCTAGGCGTCAGCTTTGACCTGATATATGTGATATTTCAAAATTTGAAAGTCGATTTTTTTGAAAAATACGACTTTTTGACCCAAAGTTTCGGTATAGCGATTCTAGAAAAAGTGAGTAAAAATAGGATAATCATAAAGTTCAATCTGAGGTGGATCCGACGATATAAAGTTTTTGTGGCTACGACTTATATTGCGTCCGCAATGATTTTTCAAACAATTTCCCTTATTTCAGGTGGTTTTTGCTAGTTGACACTGGCTCAGGCAAATCAAGACGGCAACATCAAAGACAACCAAAACCACCTTAAATTAGGGAAATTGTTTGAAAAATCATTGCGGACGCAACAATTATAAATCATAGCCACGAAAACTTTATATGCACACACCCAGGCCGCCCAGAGGTGAGAAGGTAGCCTCTGCACTTGCCGGCCGCAAACATGTAATTTGGAATCCGCCGGATTCAACAAATCATTTACGAGCAATACCATGTGTCAAACTTGTCTGTTGCCAGCTGGCAACAATCAAATTATTTGCATATATAGGTCTGGTATGACAGTATCAGAATCCCCCCATAATTGTATCAGTTTTATCCGAGTTTTTCAAGGAGTTGGCCGTGCAGGGGGGGAAACCCCTTGGATGGAGCTGACGGGTGGTCATGATACGGTTAGTGCATCGTGTTCATTTCTGCTCCGGCAGTAGCCTTGCCTTCGCCTCGGGTAATTGCTTATGCAATTATTCAACGCCAGACCGTGGACCCAAGCAAATTTTGGTCTGGCGTTACCCCTCCTCGCGAAAGCAACTGGGGTGTGGCAGCACAGGAAAAAAACTTTATATCGTTGGATTCATCTCAGATTGAACTGCATGATTATGCTATTTTTACTCACTTCTGCTAGAATCGCTATTCCGAAATTTTGGGCCAAAAAGTGGTATTTTTCGAAAAAATCTACTTTAAATTTTGAAATATCACATATGTATATCAGGTCAAAGCTGATGTAGAATATTTCCTTTATTTCAATTAAAATTATCCAAAAGTGAGTGCTAACTTTATGAGAATTCCAAATAAATTCTCCTTTTGTGTAAAGTCCAAGGCAGGACTTAGCTAATACCTTTTTCTGTTCAATTTTGAGCGCGTAACCAGTCAGTCTTATGGTTACGTTCTCAGGAGTTGGTGGTTCTTGTTTTCGGGCTCTTCACGTCAACGCCATAGACACTCGAACACGAACTTGTAAATCTTTTATTTTAAATTAAATTATCTTTATTAAGTTTCCGCAACTCTACACTGACGCCTAGGCGGTCCTGAAAATCTAATCGAAAAATTTTTCCACTGAGCGAGTCACGAGTAGTAGCAAGTCAAAGACGAAAAAGCGGCAAAGATCAAAGGATTTTGAAAATCGAAAAAATGGATTAACTCAAAAAAGTTGAAATTTGGTGTGTAGAACTTTCAGACAAGGGGGAAATTTTCCTGAAAAAATCGCGGTGGTACTATGTACCAATCTTTCTGTACGTATAAAAGCGGCGCCCTTTGAAATCGCACGGGAAATTTAAAAAAATTTTGAAGAGAAGAAAGATCTCATCAGTTCGGTTCAGAAAATATTATCTTGAAGCGTTTTTGAGATATAAAGAAAACAATTTCGCTTTCTACATTTTTTGGTCAGACTTTAGTATATAAGCCATTAACTATATAGCATATATAGCTATATATAGTATAGCCATTAACTATAGTGTAAGTCAGTGTGAGAACCCAAACGGGACATAGACGAGGGATTCTGTTAATCGGTTGCTTTTATCCTTTACGTATTCTGAGGGTGACCTTCATAACCCATTTTACGTTTAATTCAGGGAATATTTTAGTATATCACTCTGTCCTTTCCTACACTTTTATAGCTTGGAGGATTTGGACTACCCTTTTATTGCTTGGGTGCTTTCCTGCTTCTATCTGCAGTGTTTGGAATATTTCTGATACCACCGGCGACGTTTGTGCCAGGTATGAGAGTTTTTGTGCCTAAATATATTATTCACATGCAATGTAACTGTATCTTTTTTAATTATAATTTCACCCACATACATGTCTTTCATATTTCAAATTTGCAATGATGTGAGTGGGAGGAAACAAACAACGTGATCGAAACCTCTCGCTGGTGTGTTCCCTGTTTTACTGAAATTATTACGCATTAGTAATTAGTACTGAAAAGTACGAATTGGTACTAAGTCACTACGCACTTAGTCCTCTATGATCACAAGTCGTAATATGTATTGGTTACCAGTCAGTGGCCTTTATTCATAAACTAGCACAGTAATGATTACAGTCGATGTAGTAGGCTAAGCTATGCAGTCTAGTTCTCATCTAGACTAAACTTCTCAAACCAGACATGTGCTTGGGTGGGGGAGGGTGGGGGTAGGGATTTACCCCTGTCCGCAGACCTGGAACTCACCCCCAGAGTGATCGCTCACCCCCCCCCCCCCCAGAATCACGATTTTTAATGCTTTTTAGGCAAACAATCGGAAAAATCCGGTTTTGCTGCGGCCACGGCAGCAGGTTCACACCCTCATCTAAAATTTGCCTCCTGCACATCTAGCCATGTTGTTGAGTTGATTAGGCCGCTGTGCTGCATACGGCGTAGATAAGTAGGTAGTTTCACTCCCCGCCCGTTTGTCGTTAAGCTTACACAAGGCTCTGTTTTAAAGAACTACTATATACGACCTTGTCAGCTCGGAGGTTCAGTTCACCTTGCTGATCAGGTTTCTTCGCCGCTTCTGCAGTTCGGAGTTCAACCTTTAACAGCTAACATAATAAGGGCTAATTAGCATTAACCTGTGTTTGCTGATTTTTCAAGTTTTTTTCCACTTTACAGAGGATGAAAATGAAGAAAGTCCATCCCTGTGGCGACTTGGTACCATCTATGACGTTCATGTCTCCATTATGGCCATGTTTGCAGGCTGTTGCACTTTTGCATTCTTTGATCCCTCATTGCAAAGGCATTTGCAACCTGTATGCTGTTGAAGTTAACACAATTAGTTGTTTAAGGTGCTGGTATCGCTTTGTGTAAATTTGACCGTACAGGCTCCAATTCGTTATGGAAGTGGATGAAAGTTTCCATATATATTGTTAGTGCTCTATAACATTCTGGGACCAGTCTCACATACCGATACACCGGATTGGTTGTCATGGCTGGAAAGAGGGCACCAAAGTGAACCTTTTCTCTTTTACAACCTTTGAGCTATCTCTAGTGGTTAAGGCTGCATAACCCAAAAACGATTTTTGAGGTAAAAAAAGACCATTTTCAGAGAAATCAGTTTTTCCAATATTACCGCTGAATCTTACTGACAGTTTTGGCTTATTTATACTCAATCGTCTAACTGCACATTTTATCAATGCCTATTCGCTGGAGTTCGTTGCTTCAAGCTGGACAATTTGCCGAAATACCATTTTAGCAAAACTGCTATTATTTTGTTTTGAACATCGATTTCTCAAAAACTACTACTACGATTTTTGGCTGAATAAAGATTCTCACTATTATGGAGGAATATTTTTCTCGGTTTGTGCTACAAAACTTTTTTCGTTTGCGAAATTGTTTGTTGCGAGAAAACTGAACACGAAGTCGCGAAATTTCGTGTCATCGCACATTTGCCGGATTTTCTGGAGTATTGAAGATGGTTGAGCCAAATCCAAAACATGTCCCTCGGCCCACATGTCTTTTTCATATCATGGCACGAGAAGAAATTTTGGCCGATTCTACAGTTTTGAGAAATCTGTGTTCAAAAATTTTTGCTATTTTTTGCTAATTTTGCTAGTTTCGTAAGCTCATGTGAACGCACATAAGCTTTAAAACTATGTATAAAGCTCTTTGCAACTTTCAAAATTGCGAAAGTTATAGAGTTTCGAAAAATCTCCACAAAAGCACTGCACAAAAGGATACCAGCACCTTAAGCTAATTTTTCCAGATTGTGTTATCACTTATATATCCATTCGATTTTTATTGCTAGAATGTCTAGGGTTATTGTCGCTAAGCTTATCTTTTTTTAGCTGTCATCTCGCTGAATGTTCGTTTCTATAAAAACAAATCTAACCGTTCAATAATTATTTTGATTGATGTGCTGAATTAAATTCCATACGTTTTAAATGCTTAAATTAATTTATTGTTATTTATTCTAGTTTGGTCTGAGTCCCTTTCAAGTCGGTCTGATCTTCATGATTCATTCTGTCCTCTACACCCTTCCTTCTCCGTTCTGGGGCATCATCATTGATAAATTGGTAGGTCGGATACAGGATGTTTTCGTTGGAATCATTAATCTGACTTATCTAACTGAAAATTTGTAAAAATTTTGATCCAATATGGGTTACTACAGTCACCTCTAATTTACTATTTTGCTCTTGCAAATCGAATAGTTTTATGCTTTTATCCCGACTTTATTATGTAGGGGCGCGATAGCTCCCCTACATAATATAAGAGTGTGCCACAAGGCACACTCTATGTTATCAGAGTAAAAACAATGCTCTGCTCGCTAACGGCCCACCCCCCCCGCAAATTAGACCCATCACTTCAAATGATTTTGTGCGCTATGTTTGTGTTCTTAAGCTCGAAGCAGGCACAAAATTCGCGCACGCACTGCTTGTGTTTTCGAGCTTAAACACACAAACATAGAGCGAGTGAGCGTACCCCCGTTTCTACTAGGTACTGATTTGCGGGGGGGGGGGGGGGGGCCGTTAGCATGCAGAGCTTAGTTTTTGCGCTGATAACATAGAGTGTGCCTAGTGGCACACTCTTATTATGTACTCTTGATAATATGGGTATAAAGGCGTCTGCGCTGCCCCCTGGAGACCGTATTGGCCTGGTGCCAGCTAATTTGAGGTCCGGGAGGGGTAAAAAGGTTACCATCGTAAAATACTCGAGCTGTACTACAAGTATCACTATACTTTTGGTTAAACTTCCGAACTTAGAAATTTTGCACTAGGCAGGAGTTGCTGTGCGTTTGTTTTTTTCTCGGTTAATATCGCTTTTCGGAAGTGCGTATATCCGCGCAGTGTTGGAACGATATGGGCATTTTGGTCCAATACTACTATTATATGTTGGTAGGCAGGGTCCTCCCATACAACCTTTTTGGTCATTTTAGCACACTGCCAATTTTCGCTCTGTGCCAAGGCCCCAAAGTCGGACTTTCGCTATTTTGGCACTTCGGTTGAAATCAACTTTTTTTCACACGCTAGTAGCTAGATCGGTTTGGTTTATTTTATTTGAATATTTCGGACTATGCGCCACCTTTTACGCCTTTACTCCGTCACCTTTTACGTCTTTCAGCTGTACTACAGTACTTGACGAGTTCTGTCGTGATTACTGTCTCTGCGAAAATATGTCGTGCTAAAGCTTTTACAATTCACGTCGTAATAAAGTTTATTGTAGTTATTAATGTCTTTAAAATTTCTTTTGCAATGGCTTCTAAATAACTAATATGTTTTAAAAATCTGTCGGATACTTCTGAAATTTAACATTGAGTAAATATAAATAAATGTATTATATATTGTTGAATGAGAATAGTTTTCTGTCTTGTCTGCAGAATTTATCTGGTTCCTGCTTTCTAAATATCAAAAATAATTTTAAGGAAAAGTAGTAAAATTTGTTAATTTCATTTTGTTAAAATTTTATTTTTCATGCTTTGAAGTGTTTTAATCATTGAAATATTAGAGAAATGTCAATTGTCGAAATATTAGAGAGAAATGTCCGATTTTACCCTTTCTTAGCAATTTTCAAAAGTAAGTGTTTATTATGAGCGAAATATTCTAAACTAATTTTTAAAGCGATATGTCCTATCAGAACCCATTTTCCTAAAATTATGCTGAAACTTTCTTTTAATCCATGTCTTTTATCTTGTCAAAACTATACGTATGTACTATGTATTCACTTAACGAAATAATTGTTTAATCTAACAAATGTATTTGTGCACTCGGAGATCTTGTATATATTACGTACGTATACGTATACTTGTATTTCACCACACTAATGACACTTTTTGAGGTGACTGGCGGCGAAACTATTTCAGTTATTTTGTACAAGATTTTTCCAAAGCGTTCTAAAAACTTAATTCTACACTTCTCCACTGATGAGCCGCAAGTGTTTGAACCAAGTCTGGCAGAGGTCGCATGCACTACTAATATAGGAATTTTATGTTTTTGTGTGCATAATGTAAAAGAAAAAAATTTTGGACTAGCACGAGGGTGTATTTATTTCTAAAATTTTGAAAGGATTTATGTTTTTGTCCATTTTATCCCAGAAATAAATTCCGAAAAAGGAAAAATAATGGTACTTAGCCTAACTTGTTTCTATAAAAAGGTTACCATCGTAAAATACTCGAGCTGTACTACAAGTATCACTATACTTTTGGTTAAACTTCCGAACTTAGAAATTTTGCACTAGGCAGGAGTTGCTGTGCGTTTGTTTTTTTTCTCGGTTAATATCGCTTTTCGGAAGTGCGTATATCCGCGCAGTGTTGGAACGATATGGGCATTTTGGTCCAATACTACGATTATATGTTGGTAGGCAGGGTCCTCCCATACAACCTTTTTTGGTCATTTTAGCACACTGCCAATTTTCGCTCTGTGCCAAGGCCCCAAAGTCGGACTTTCGCTATTTTGGCACTTCGGTTGAAATCAACTTTTTTTCACACGCTAGTAGCTAGATCGGTTTGGTTTATTTTATTTGAATATTTCGGACTATGCGCACAAAGTAACGAGGGGGATTTTTAATTTCACCTTCAGGAGATGGGCCCAAACTTTGCATTTTTTGGCCTGTTTTGGACGAAAAGTTTCTGAGTCCCACTTTTACTAGAAATGGCCTAAAATTCACTAAAAATGGCGTTTTTCGGCCGTGGGGTGGTACCCATCATATATTGTAAATCAGGGTCGCTGAAAACGATGAGCATACTGCCGATACCGTCCGAAGTGACCACTGGTCAGCATGGCTCCCGTGGTTCCTCGCCCAGGGTCAAAGTTGGGAAAACTCACTAGAAACAGCGTTTTCTTGCGTTTTGGTTGGAGGCATATATAGTAAAACGACTACGCTCGTTTCAGTGGGCATATTGCCGAAACCGGTGGAAGTGACCACTGGTCACTACGGCCTATGGTGTCCACTGACCACTGGTCAAACCCCCTAAAACAGCGTTTTTCGGCGTTTTGGTTGGGGGCATGTATAGTAAAACGACTACGCTCGTTTCAATGGGCATATTGCCCACTATTCGAGTGGTTGGTTGTGTTCGACTTTTTCACATGCCAGCAGCTAGACCCGGTTTGGTTTGTTTTATTTGAATATTTCGGACTATGCGCGGAATGTAACGAGGGGGATTTTTTAATTTCGCTCTGTAGCTTTCAGGAGATAAGCCCAAACTTTGCATTTTTTCACCTGTTTTGACGAAAAGTCCCATTTTCACAAGAAATGGTCTAAAAGTCACTAAAAATGGCGTTTTTCGGCCCTCTGGCGGTACCCATATAGAGTAAATCGGGGTTGCTGAAAAAGATGAGCATACTGCCGCAGTCGCTGGATGTGACCGCTGACCCCCGGGGCCTACGGGTCGGGGGTCCGGTGGGAGTCAAAAATTGAAGTCTTCCAAACCGGTCATGTTTGATATCAAATGAAAGCACTTGGCGAGGCTTACAACTTTTGTCGGTTGGGTGCCCCAACCCCAGTGGGTCCGGTGGGGGTCAAAAAGGATGGTCTTCAAAAGTGGTCATATTTGGTATCAAATGAAAGCCCTTGGCGAGACGAACAACTTTTGTCATTGTACCACCCACAAAAAGTGGCTCACGGCCTGTGGGTGGGTGCCCCACCCCCAGTGGGTCCGGCGGGGGAGAAAAATGAAAGTCCTCAAAAGTGATCATGTTTGGTATCAAATGAAAGCCCTTGGCGAGGCGAACAACTTTTATCATTATACCACCCACAAAAAGTGGTCCCACCGTGCTGTGGGTGGGTACCCCACCCCAGTTAATATTTTTGCAAAAATTCCTGTCAAATTGACTTTTGAAAATCTTGTATGTTTAACACATGAAATATATGTTTAACACATGAAATTTTTTAAAACTTTCTTTTTTCGCCAGTTTAAGCTTCTTATTGTGTAGAAAACGCGTTTTTCTTGTATTTAGAGCCAAACTAGACCCATTTTAAGGCAAAAATAAGCATTTTTTGCCAAAATTGAAAAATTTGGCTTGAAATGTTATATATATTACCATGTCAGATTTTGGCCACCTGGACCACACATAGAAGGTTGAACCTAGGTAAAATCTATGCCAAATTGATCAGGAGGCTCTATTGAGCTAAGAAATGCATGAACTTTCCCTGCGCTGCTAATGGTTAGAAAAAATTTCATTTTGAAATTTGGACTTTTCCCGCACATGGGTTTTCCCCGCCGAGTCTAAGTCACCCCCAGGTCGCACCATATGCACTAGAGCCAAATTGCATACACCATCGTGAAGTTCGAGACATATCGTCTGTGAAACTGTAACCCATTTTGGGCTAGGCCTTTCCAGTAGTTCAGGGTGATCCCCCAAAGTTGACCCTGTCTGACCAACTGACCCCCATGTTGGCACCAAAAATTTCAAAATTTTCAAAGTCCCAAAAATTTGCTGAGAGGCAGTGGGAGCTACCTGGCTTTTTCCTACAGGGGGGGGGGGTAGGCCCCCCAGAAATTCGTTTCCCCCCCCCCAGACTTGGGTCGCCCCCCCCCCAGAATCGCCCCCCCCCAGGATTCGGGCCTTCCCCCCCAGAACTCTAAAATGCCTGGAAAAATAGGGTTTTGATGGTAAATTTTGAAAAATTTTTCCGGCTTCGCCGGATTTTTACCCATTTTTAAGCATTTTTTAGCTATTTTAAGCTTAAATTTAAGTTTAAAATAGTTCATTTTTTAGCTCAGCAGCAAACAATAGCTATTTTTAGGCATTTTTTGAAAAATTTTTCTTCCCCCCCCAGAAATCCGAGCCCCCCCCCCCAGACTTTCCCCCTCCCCAGACTTCCCCCCCAGAAATTTTTGCCTAGGAAAAAGCCAGGCTACGATAATACACCCTGTAGGGGAGGTTTGGACGTTCTTTAATATAGGTTATTATAATACGATGTAGGTGATATGCTGGGCTTATTATAGTTGGGGGGGGGGGGTGGGCGCCCCCCCCCATAAACACCCTTCCCCCCCAAAAGTCGTTCCCCCCCAAAAATCGCCCCCCCCCCAAGAAAAATTCCCTAGAATAAGCCCAGATATGGGTGACTCATACTGGCGATGGGTTTTTCCCGCCGCGCTATACAGTATGGAGGTAAAAAGTCATAGTCTTCCAATGTGGTGAAGCTTGATATCAAATGAAAGCCTTTGGCGAGGCGAACAATGTCACTATAGTACCGCCCACAAAAAATGATTGCAGCGATGCTAGGGGCGGGGTTAGAATTCAATGGTACTTGTATATATATTTCACATTTCTGCCCTGCCTACGTATTGTATTGTTCAAGCTCCTTATATCAATTACGTCATCGCTGGAAAGGGATTCTTTAAAATGACAGAAGGACAAGTAATAAAACTGCTCCTCCGGAGCAGGACAAAGTAGTATGGGTGGTGGCGAGGTTGTAAAATCAAAAGAGGGCTAGTCTTTAAAATGCTTAATATGGAGGCTAGGTTCAAAAAAGAAGAGGACTAGGTTGTGGGCGAATTAATATGGGCACAGCTTCGCCGATCAACCCATATTCGCGGGTTTTCACGCTTCGCCATGGCGATTGTTATATATACAATGCGATTAATGTCAGTCAATAATAACAGTTCCAGCAGTTAAGCAATAGCTGCAAGTTGCTTGCATAGAAAGTTAGATTACTTAGGTATATATACATACGTAAAGTGTATGATTGTAATATGGCTATGATTGTAAAGCTAGCGGTTCAATAGAAATAGGAGATCGTCGGAGAGAGTCCTGAAATTATTGTTGAAATATAGACTTTTCTTATTAATGGTTAAAATGCACAGTGAAAATTAAGAGTTTATCGAAAGAAATGTTTGCTTCCATTAAAACTCGTTTATCAATTGTATATTATTTACGCACCGTAACTAAATCTGAACACTGGTATACATATGTAAAATGCATATAACTTTTTAGTCCGCGAATGTGGGTTGCTCGGCGAAGCTGTGCCCATATTAATTCGCCCACAACCTAGTCCTCTTCTTTTTTGAACCTAGACCCCATATTAAGCATTTTAAAGACTAGTCCTCTTTTGATTTTACAACCTCGCCACAATCCATATTAATTTTTCATGCTCCGGAGGAGCATTTTTATTACTTGTATGCTGTTTTGTTAAATCCTGTTTTAGGGCTATGGTAAACAGTTGATAGCGTGTGGAGCCTTGTTTGCTGCCGGTGGAATGCTGTTTGTGGGACCAGCTCCTTTTCTGCCTATCCAAAGGTTTCAGTTTTTTCAAATTTAGATTCATCATATTTTTATATTTACTTTCAGTTTTGTGTTTAATTTTTAAGGAAAACTATATGCTTGAACGTCTAGTGCCTCATTTCATTTACATTGTATTCTTGTCTTCACTCAGCAAACATCCCGATAAATTCACTTGGCTAATTCTTGGATGATAATAATCAAAAGTGTTCCGATATATAATGTTTCGACTGTTGATAGCTGGATCCATAGATTCATTATTGTTAGGATAGTTTATACTTTTACAGGAATGTTATTTAGTTTTAGCTCACTTTGGCTTATCTGTGTCAGTCTGTTGGCCTGTGGACTTGGCTTGGGCCCTGTCATGATTCCTCCCTTTAAGCTATGCCTGGAAGCTGCCAAGTAAGCTTTGTTTTAATTCTAATTCGATAACATTGCAGGAACATTTTGCTGTAAATTGTGATGCAATGGAATGTTATTTTTGTTTTTGTCACGAGTTTTACCGTACTCGAATTTTATTTAAGTATTGTGTGTTAAAATTAAAATCTTAAAATTGAAATTGATTGGTGTTGGTAGTTTGATATTTTATAATTGATGCTTTATATTTCTTTAGACGTCATGGTTATCCAGATAACACTCCTGTTCAGAGTGCAGTTTCAGGGATTATTAATTCTTCTGCCTCTTTGGGGTAGGTTACAGAATTTTCATTTGTTATTTATATATATATATATATATATATATATATATATATATATATATATATATATATATATATATATATATATATATATATATATATATATATATATATCTTTCTGCCCTGTCGAGCGTTCACACGTGATTTTTCTGTCCTGATTTCAATGTTGAAGTAAAATCTATTTCTTTTTTTGGATTTTTTTTCGCAGTGCCCTGCTGGGTCCAATTCTGGGAGGAACGATAGTTCATCGCATCGGCTTTGAATGGTCTGCAACAGTGGTGGCTGGTATCCTGCTGTTTGTGGTAAGCAATTGCAATGTATCTTCTTGTTTTTGATGTCTCTATCTGCTGAAAGCAAGAGTCCGAACGGGTAGTGGTTCAGCTATATTTTACACCACAATTATCAATTTTTTGACCTTTGGTTAATTTGTATTTTTTCCTAATTTAATCACTTGCTGTTGTGTTTGTGTATGTAAATTTATATTTTGTTTATTTTATTATTAAAATAAAATATTTAATTTAATTAAAATATTAAATTATATTTTGTTTTAGTTCGTGGCAGTCATGACATTAGTTTTGATCAGGTTGTGTCAAAGAAAACTGGCAAAATCAAAAGACTATGCTACTGATGATGTTGAACCACTTATGATTAACGCTTAATTCTATTGATCTTTTCTGTGATCTGTTGTTGATATTTTCGATATTTTTTATGGATTTGCTAATTTTTATTAAACTGCGGGTTGTTTTCTTTCAATCAGCTCCATTCTAGAATAATACGTAGTTGGTGTTGTCTGATTGTTCTCGACCACTCTGCCCGTGGCAATAATATGGGGGTCAGTCTCGGCAGGTTTTGAGTACTGAGCGGATAGTTTTAGTTTTTGTTCTAACCCAGGGTTAAATTTGTTAGCACAAATTAATGGATAATTACGGCAGTAACAGCAACTCGGTTTAGAGACCTATGCCGGGGTTACTGCTAGCATTGAGTCTTGTTTCTCAAGAATCCTAATTCAAGGTCAAATGATATGTTACAGCTACTATCATATTTTAGTGACAAGAAAAAATTTCAAGAAAGAAAGAAAGAACGAAAAGTTGCATAAGAAAAGAAACTTCAGTGACCCTTGGTAGACTTCTGTTGACTTGACTTTGACAGCTGTTGTCAATTTGGCCAATTTCAAAGGAATCTCCAATGTTGTGATATTTGATCTTTGTTTTTGCTTCTAACGTACATGCATCTTAAGCACCACTTTAATGGACTAGCCAATTGAGTTTACGTAGGACCAGGGGCGTAGGCAGGGAAGGGCCAGAGGGGGGAATTCCCCCCGAAACCAATTTGCCCCCGGAATTGCCTTGTGGGAAAAAATTTTAGAAAGGTTTCGCGCCGTGGGCGCGAATTTTATTAATTAACCCAGGAAAAACTTATTTGCACATCAAAATACACTGTTAAATTTTCTAAAATATTTACAAAGTTTGCTCTGATGAAATAGGTTTCAATCCTGCCATATTCTAAAAAGGTCTTGCTTTTAGCTGGGGGCTACCGGCCACAGACCTCCGCCTATTTTAGCCAGAGTTCGAACCTTTTGCACTTTATGATCTAGCAAGTTTCTAGAAATTGTTGTTCAAAATCGTTTCAGTAAGCGAATTTTTAAAGGAATTTAAAATAGCACAATCATTATTTATGCGATTTGATAACTAATCTTTTTAAACATTTTCATTATGACTTTTATTGAAATTCACAAAAATTTTCCAGCTTCTGGGGGCTCTCCCCCCAGACCCCCACGCATCTGCTACATTTGAAAATTGAAAATTTGAACATGTTCAGTTGTCATAACTTTACGTTATATACAATGAGTATAAGTTATCCAAAAAAACCTGAAACATATATAACATATATAACGATTTTGAAAAAAACAGGGTAGATGTTAAATATTTTTGGATGTGCCCCCCGAAATTTTTTTCTGGCTACGCCACTGCGTAGGACAGAAGGTTAGGCAGACGGTGCTGTCAGGACATGTGCCCATCAAAATTATGATGGTCAAACTTTCTTTCTTTCTAAAGAAAGGAAGACAAGAAACTTTCTTTCCACAAATTAAATACATAAATGTTAGTTAACGGCATGACTGTTCTGGATGATTTTTAAGTAGGATTATGACGAAGATTAGCAAATTCTTAAACCACCGAGATCCGCAAACCGACAGTAGACGAGAAACTTAGTAATTTATTGCATTAAAATTGGATTGAACCTTTACAGTACTGCGTGGGCTTCGATTAATCATATCGCACTTACGTGCAATAAAATTATCAGTTCAAGTAAAGATAAAGCTAAGACCGCTTTTGTTTGATAACGTTTTCTTAAGTGCTAAATAATTACACTTTTTGACATAAAAAGTTTGTTTAAAAGTTGGCTGGGTGTGTGCGTTCATTACATAGGCTTCAATTTGGCGGAGGGGGCTTAGTGAAATGATATATTGAAATTTCAAACTACGAGTTTCGATCAACTTTAATTTTAAGTATTTATCAAGTTTGCGGGTAAGAAGAATGTTGATTGATCTAAGGAAAAATCGTTACTTATATATTAAACGATTTTTCTAATTATTAAATCAAATACTATAAAGATAGCACCCACAGATGTGGTTTCAACGTCAGAACGCTCTGATAAGGCTTCAAAAGTCACCAATATAATTTTAAAACTACGGTAACAATAAGTGGTGTAAAAATGATGTATGCTGTCCTGTTAATATTCACAGGTAATCATATTTTGTTTTAATTAGATTAGTTTTTAAAACTTTGTTAAGATTTTCATTGATCTAAAATTATTTAAAAATCCTAATTTGGGAAACTCCTTCTATACGCCAGGAATGTTGCATACATACCTAAGTACATTGTAACGCGAAGACCAGTATTCGATAGTTACTTTTAAAACTAGTCTGCTGTCCAGTGGTTATAATCAACAGTTGAATGAATGATCCAGATCCAGACTGACTGTCAGGGACTATTAGTTTATAAGTTTCCTCTCGGAATTTTGAGGAACCAACTCATGGCCAAAGACGCAGGTTTTTGTCGACATCTATCAAACTCCTTATATACCCAGTTTTTCACCACCAAATCTGGAAAATAAGGGACAGTAGTGAGCCTTAGGAATTGGCTAGTTGAAAATCGGTTCTAAGACTAGCTAGCAGATTAGCAGAAAGATCAAAACGATTAGACGGTGTATTATATTAACTGTTAATAAAACATTAAATAATTTTTTCAATTACTATCGATTACTGTTAATTACTATTAATTTTATTGTTCAATATTTATTACTTCTTTTAGTGGTTGGCTTCTGCAATGGAGCTTCAGTCGCCCCTTCAAACTCAACAGAAGCCTGCAGCTTCTGTGTTGATCTAGTGAAACCGTTTACTCCTGCTCGCCTTGTAAGTTATCGTCAACAAAAATTGCGTAGTTAAATATTAAAACGATGTAACTTTTCCCAGGAAATGTAGCATTCTAATAAATTAGGTCAATTTGCTAATTTATGTATTAGCATAATTATTGGGTAGCTGCCGCTTTCTTGTCAAAACAGGCAAGACAACTCTAAATTGGATGTGTGTGTCCGTTATTACTCTGCGGGTGTCTCTGCCCCCATTGTTCTTGAGATTAGCTTTAACGTTTGGGCTAAAATTTAGCATGTGAATAGCTGGTGGGGTGAACTGCTCCTGGACACCTGTTGACTCACCTCGGTGCAGTATGCAGTACTCGATACGGTGATGTTGCAAATGGCCAAAACCCAAAAGTGGCAGGAATAGCCTAATATGAGTATCATTATTGAAAGCTATAGTTGAGTACTTGAGTAGATAAAAAGTTGAAATAGGATCAAAGCAACAAAATGAATACAATTTAAATTATGGGGTCTGCAAAAAGTCGAAATGTCAAAATTTGGTCCAAATTGGTCAAAAATGATAGTTGTCGAATCGGGCTCATCTTGATGCCATTCGAAAGCTCTCAAGGAGTTGGAACAAAACTTTAATAGGGATAATGCCTGAAAGATTACCAGCTTTTAGTTGTAGACTCATTTGTGGAATGAAAGATACTCGATAGAGTGTGATGTTGCAAATTAGGTCAGAATTGAATGTAACAGAATTCTCCTAATACCTATACGTGTGCTTGGGGGGGGGGGTTTCACCCCCCCCAGACCTGAGCTCACCCCCCCCCAGAGAGGTCCATCACCCCCCCAGAATCCGGATTTTTCCAGTAAAAAACCGGAAAAATCCGGTTTTTCGGCGGCCTTCGGCCGCCCTTCACCCCCCCCCGGAACTTCCCCTCCTGCATATGTCTGCTAATACCTGGGTCGTTCCAAAGCTCTGAAACAATGGTTATGTTTTCATAGCTCACCAGAGGACGTTATTGCAATTAAGATTGTGATATATTTTTTATTGTATTTTATTGGACGTTATTTATTAGTCCAAAATAAATAATGAAGTTTCATTAGAAATTGTTATTGTAAATTTCAAATATGTAAATTTGAAAAAGGTATTTGTTCCTTTTCAGGAGGAACTTCTCAAATCATTGGAAGATTCTTCATGCGGAATCTATAGGGGATTGATGAAAACTCTATGCAAGGAGTCTTTGAACAAATTTTTTGGATCCTTTATTAAGGAAATTGACCGGTTGGGACCTGACGGAATTTGCAAACGACTCCGCGCCTGTCAGGGCTCAGAAACCTTTGCTGAACTGTGTAGGTTGCTAATTATTTAATTAATTAATTAATTGAAAATTAATTATTAATGATTAATGGTCAATTAACAAAAAACTGATTAAAGAATATATATGTGAGAGTTGTGCCGGGGCCTTGTATCGGGCCTCGGGCCCGGGCCGGGCCGCGTATTTGGAAAGTGCACCCGGTCTACGCGCATTGGAAAGTGCATACTGCCACCGCGCGCTGGGTTAGAAACTGCACCCCTTCTGCGCGCATTGGAAAGTGCACACTGTCTACGCTCGTTGACTTGGAAAGTGCACCTCTTGCACGCGCATTGGAAAGTGTACCCTTACTACGCTCGTTGACTTGGAAAGTACACCCTTTTTCTGCACATTACTCGGATTTCGGAATTTACGCTACCGTAATCCTAACTAGCTACTTGAATACCCTAACTCGTGTCCTTACAAAATCATCAAATATTTTTATTTCTTCTGTCAGGAACAAATTTCTTTTTCTTATCAATGCAAGCAGAGTATCATACTAATGTATTGTAACAGGTACAAACAGTTTTGTCTATGTAGACACCGATACAGAAATAAACAGCAGCAATAAAATGACGCAGACAAAACTATTCTAAACTGTAAATAACAACTTGATACTAGAACCGACCTAGACCTAGAAAACCCCTATATGGTATTTTTGAGCAAAATCGGCGACAAAAAATATTTCGGTTTCCCATGGTCCCCCCTTCAGAATCGTAAAAATCGAATTTGGCGAAATCAAAAAGCTTTGCTATATCTGAACTCAACGTTGTAGTAAACATGTCCACACCAGATGTTACCTCGATTGGTCGAATTTTATAAATTTTAGCACTGGGGTTGGGGGTCAAATGAAAGACCAAATAATCCCATATCCCCTGTGAAATCCAAAAACGCCCTAGTCTGCTGCAAAACACAAAGTACTACGACGGTTTTAAAAAAATTGAGGTAATCACGGTCGTTTCATAATTTAAAAGGAAACGGGGTATTGACTTTACTAATTACTTTCTAATCACAAAATTACTTGGTCACAAAACAAAACTGCAGCACCTAAACTTATTTTAAGAAAAGTAAAATAACTGTGGTTTACTGTTACAATATACTTTAACGACACTGAAAATTGCTATGTACTTTAAAGATGTACATAATAAGATTCGAACACTGCCTAAACCGGTTTAGAGTGACCAACGACACTAAAAATCGATACACTTTAGCATTGTTCATATATAGTGGTATATACGTTGTAGTTGGGTCAGAGATGGACGCGGGCCGCGGGAGCCCGCGGGATCCCGCGGGATCCCGCGGGACGGGACGGGATGGGACGACAACCTTCGTCCCGCGGGATCCCGCGGGACACAAATTTCTTATATTTACTTCAAAATTAGGGAATTTTTAAGAAACCTAGACAACAGTTTTCAAAACATTACAGTCACACTTCAAATTTATTCTATAAAATTTAGTTTTAAGGTAATCTAAGTTTTATTTGCTGTGTTGGTTTGCGTATCTTTTCTGATTGACAGTTTATTGTTTAATTTTGAGTATATGCAGGTAATGTAAGTGATTTTCAAAGTTGTATAAAGTGTTGATCATGTATAACCAGTCAAGGTTTTGATTTTTAACTTAAGGACTGGACAAAGCTACAGACTTTTGAAACTTGGCTTTTCTGCATTGCTTAATTTAATCCGTTATAATTTGCAAAGCAGCTAGTTCTAACAGATCTATGCAATGCAATAATCATGGGACCGATAAGAACAAACAGTATTCTGCTGGAGACCATATTGAACGAATCTCAAGCTGCGAAAATTATGAAGAGCAAGTTAAATTTTAAAACATGCAAATCATGGATCAGCATCACATTGAAACCAGACCTAAAGGTTTTAGTTTTAAAATAAAAATTTCTGAGAAATAATCTGTGGGAAATTAAGAAAACCTGAACAAGGCCGGATCTAAGCTCTTGACCAGGTGACCCAGTGACCCGATCCGAAAAATGGCCCAAATTGACACGGTGACCCAGTTCCATCGCTTTTGTATGGCAGTAATTTTCTGATTCCGCTAAATTTGATTTAATTTGGCCAATATTGTGCATCTTAGCAAAGAAAAATACATAAATAGCGTAAAGTTTACATAACAAACTTATTTTAAATTTTCATATTAAATTAATGTTAATTACCATTCATTTTAGCTAATGAGACAATTAAGAAATTATGCGGGATTTTGCGGGACGGGCATTATCAAATTTGCGGGACTGCGGGATCCCGCGGGACAGGACAAACAAATTGATTGCGGGACGGGACGGGGCGGGACGAAAAATTTCGTCCCGCGTCCATCTCTGAGTTGGGTTTATGTATTATATATTGCTGAGTGCGTAGCAGGGGTGCACTTTCCAAGGCAACGAGCGTAGGCAGTGTGCACTTTCCAATGCGCATAGAAGGGGTGCAGTTTCTAAGCCAGCGCGCGATGGCAGTATGCACTTTCCAATGCGCGTAGACCGGGTGCACTTTCTAAGTACGCGGCCGGGCCCGGGCCGCGTATTTAGAAAGTGTACACCGTGGGCGCTCATTGGAAAGTGTACTGCGTGTACGCGCACTGACTTAGAAAATGTACACCGTGGGCGCGCATTGGAAAATGTACTGCCTGTGCGCGCATCGTGTTAGAAAATGTACGGCGTGGGCGCGCACTGAAACACATATGCGCAGATGATGTATATAAGTGCATTTGACACGGCAAATAATTCCCATAATGTTGCATCAATTCGACCCATCACAAATGTTGCTAATAGTATCCAAATAGAAAATTTGAAGTTGTAGGGTAAGAAATATTTCTGAACAGAAACTTCGCTAATTTGTTGTAATTTGATTTCTCAAATTTAGAATGTTATTTTTAGAATTCTGAAGATTTTGCAACCAGACAAAGTTTTCACGAAGTTTATTTTCTAGTTTTCGGCAAGGCAAATTCAAAATTCTGAGCTCTCTGTACTCTTAGCGATATCAGCATGCATTAGATTTATACAATATTTAAGCAGCAGAACTGACAGCCTACACGCAGCCTTTGCCTGTCAGCAATCTAAGCGGTTGCGGAGTTTTGAGCACCAGTGTTGCTTAGGAGCTACACATAGGTGCATTAGGGAATTAGGTAGTTAGCGTTTGACAGGCGAATCATGAAATGACAACAAATGTTTGGCTTTTCCTATAATTTGGAATGAAGTATGTAAGAATGTAGGTTGTATTGCTGAACCAAATACTGTAATTGTGCTACTTTGTTGTTTTGTATGCTAAGGGAAGAGAGGACTAGCCTGTTAAGAAATCAGAAACCTTTACTTAGGTATTTAAAAAATAATCTCAGTTCGATATCAGAAGAAATAACTAATGGCAAGTCAATGGTTTCGTGATCGTTTCGCGCAAAATAATTTAAAATTGGTTTTCTAATTTTAATTTGTCAATAGTTCAAAATAAGTTTGCAGTATACGCTTTGATTTCTTTACAATACATCATTATCTTGCGACATTAACTCCTATCGGACTAGTGAAACTAGCGAAATACCAATAAAACGGAATTGAGATTAGTTTTCTAAATAGATCAGAGACGAACTTGAACTTTCCGACCTATCAACTTTTCTAAGTAAAACTTGCTGATATGGAAACAAAAAGCTTCTGGTTCGATAAAAAACTAGAATATCTCTAAGTCTAAATTCAATATAGCATACAATCATTATATTTTATTTTAATTAATTTATTTAGCAATAATAGTAATTTATTTAAATATCGAATTATACACTCAAAAAATAACTAACAGAAAATAGGGAACGTGAAGCATTGTAAAACAGAAAGTTTTTTATATTTCGAAATTTTACAGGAATTACTGAATTATTATTAATTTTAATTTATTAGATAATTACAGCGGGGATTTTGCGGGATAGGATTTATCAAATTTGCGGGACTACGAGATCCCGCAGACGGGACAAGCTAATTTAGTTCGGGGCCGGAGGGGCGGGCCGAAAAATTTCGTCCCGCGTCCATCTCTGGCTGGCGCAACGTCACGTTACAGAGAACTGTGTGCTGTGCTACATATACTAGTGATGTTTCAGCACCTGAAACTGAAACTGAAAATATTTTCAGTCAGTACGTATTTCAGTTTCAGCACCTAAAACTGAAACTGAAACTGAAATTTATTTGGATGAGACCTGAAACTGAATCTGAATTTGAAATTCCTAAGAGCAACCGCCTGAAACTGAAAATCAAATAAAATGAGACCTGAAACTGAAACTGAATTTGAATCAGAAATTCCGACGAGCAACCGCCTGAAACTGAAATAAAAACGCTGCCTGAAATATCACTACTACATACGCCAAGAAATAGCCATTTGCACAGCAGAAAATATTAGTGTGTTATATACGTCCTGACGGCCCGACGGGGCCCACGGGGCCGCCGGGGCTTACGGGGCCGTCGGGGCCCACGGGGCCGCCGGGGCCGTGTAACGGGCCCGGGCCCCAAAGTCAACGGGGCCGGGCCGTTAAAAAATTTTGCGGGGCCGGGCCGAAACGGGGCCGGCCCGGCCCCGGCCCGACCCAGGCCCCGGCCCCGTTACACGGCCCCGGCGCAACCCTATATTTAGTTAAGTAATAAATTAGGCACAGAAAGCCATGAAAATGTGTAGTTTTATTGCCAAGATACATGTTGATATCGCTAAGAGTACAGAGAGCTCAGAATTTTGAATTTGCCTTGCCGAAAACTAGAAAATAAACTTCGTGAAAACTTTGTCTGGTTGCAAAATCTTCAAAATTCTAAAAATAGCATTCTAAATTTGAGAAATTAAATTACAACAAATTAGCGAAGTTTCTGTTCAGAAATATTTCTTACTCTACAACTTCAAATTTTCTATTTGGATACTATTAGCAACATTTGTGATGGGTCGAATTGATGCAATATTATGGGAATTATTCGCCGTGTCAATTGCACTTATATACATCATTTGTGCATATGTGTTTCAGTGCGCGCCCACGCTATACATTTTCTAACACGATGCGCGCACACGCAGTACACTTTCTAATGCACGCCCACGGTGTACACTTTCTAAATACGCGCCCGGGCCGGGCCGGTCACGGTCACGGCCCCGGGCCTCTTTTTCTGAGAGAGGCCCGGCCCGGGCCCGGACCCGGCCAGACGCTTCGGCCCGGCCCGATTCATGACCACCGGGCCTCCCGGGCCGGCCCGGGTGATGTTGGGCCTTCTAAAACGGATTTTTATTTTGTCTCTATGTTTGGCAGTTTTGAATTTACTATTGTCTTTGCGTATGTGATGTCTTCTGAGGATGGTTTGTGATATAGACAACAAGAAATGAGACATTTCATAAACAAATTTTGCCTAAGGACCTGATTTGGTTCTGGCAAGTGTTAAAAATATGAACAGATTCCGCAAAGAACTCCAGAGAATGGTAGATTTAATGAACAGGTATATAGTCGACCGATTGGGTCTCATTAATTAATATGAATGTGATTGGCTATTTAAGAGATAGATAGATAGGCTATCGCAGCGCTACCCAAAGGCTCAGAAGAATAAGTATGTTATATTGCAAACGCCTGTCTTAAAGTTTTGGTTTTTCAACTAATCAGACAGTACAATATTAAGTGACGTAATATTGTAAAGTTGGAAGAGTACGAACTAACCAAACTTTACGAGTGGGAAACTGTGCACAAGGAGAACGTCGAACCTGGAGGAGATGTAGTTCCAGTCGACCTAACTAACCTCGCCAAAACACCTAAGTGTAACCTACCGAACGGAGTTTAACCGCCGATGAAGAGCAAAGACTCAATTTATATTAAGAACCTACCCCAAATTTGCTGAAAAATACACACTTAAAAAGTCTATCTACCTACCCAATAAGTCTCAGAAAAAGCCTTACTTACCGAACATACAATTCTAATACAAAAACCTAGACTAAAATGACACCCTAAAATGGTCCGAAAAGAGACCACATTTACTTGAAAATAATATGCTTGACAAAGGGGCGAACCCCGAAAATTGCGTACAATAAATTTTAGAATAAACTGCAGTGTATAAAGTAACCTAACTAAATAGTGAGACAACAATAGAAAATAAAATACAAAGTGAGACTACAAAGCGAACCCAACAAGACACAACAACTACGATGAGAAGACTACAAAGAACTGACTTAACAGAAAGAGAGCCTAATTTTTCAGAGTAATTTTTAAAGGTATGAAGAGAAGTTAAGAATAATAAATTTAAGAACAAATAAAGAATGAATTAGATAAGAGAAGTCTAGCTCTACAGGGTCAACCTGGAGCGACTAAAGTCTAAAGAGGCAAACACTTTAGACTGATTGTACAGGTAAAGAAATGCACAGCAAATATGGGTCCCACGCAGAGCTAAGTATAGAAACACGACCATTCACTACAAAAGAAAAACAACAGACTGACTAAGATTGAGACGTCTAGAAAGAACTAGTTTTTAGCCAGCGTGGAAGAATTTGATTGGATGAATTTGAGACCCCCTTGAAAGATGAGATGCTGGGAGAGGCTTCGAGAGAAAATAGACGTCTCAACAGCGCCACCTATTGGCTAGGCTGGCTGACACACATATACGTAATTTACACATAGGCGCAGAAAACTCAAGCAAAAGACTCTCACACATAAATTTCAAACAAATTTCAAAACACAATTTCGATACAAATTTCACACATTATAAATTACTTTCAAAATAACTTTTCTAACACTATTTCAATCCACAATAAATTCAACCATACACACATAATATTTTTAGAGGACTGACGTCACGCCGCCTCATTACAACTCCCCAGGGCTTACCGCCCGAGCTCCTGCGTGGGACAACATAACCAAAAAATAGTTGAAAATTTAAACTCTGAAAATTTTTGACGACTTTTTGGTAAATGGGTCACATAACGTACGTACGAAGAAACTAATTATAGTACATGACAAGTTATAAAAATGAAGAAACTAGCTAAACATGACTAAATACTGGAACAAAGTTAGGGCTGACTTGGCGTCAGCGGACTAGTGACGACCAGCTAGAAAAATGCGCTTGGGAACTGCCATTATATTGCCACTGGGACGGTGCGCAATTGGGAAACGACCAAGTCCTCCAGCCGTCACGGCGAGGTACAAGTACCCATGAAAAAAAACGTATTATGAAAATAAGAAAGGAACCGGAATGTCAGCTTCATGAGGGCATCTTCAGGCTAAGGTACGGAGGTAACCTCTCGCACAGCTCACAGAGCGCAAATTTCGGCTGGGTGGGAGGGTGGGCCTAGGCTCACATCGACTACCTCACTTCCCTTCGGATCTTCCACAAAATTTAAGAACCAAAAAGGTTATTAAAATAGGTTAATTTGGTAGAATTTAGAATGAAGTAAATAAATCCCAGTGTTTCGCGCAAGGTTAGGAGTAAGTTTATGGAGTCTTTAAGTAAAATATAAGTAATTAAAATTAAAGATAGGACTACGAAGTAGCCCAAAACATGCTTAAGCATGTATAAGAAGAACCAAAAGGGTACAAAGAAGTCCCCAAGTACCCTCGTGGCACTTATAATATTAAAAAAATTAAAATAGGGGGGGTTAAATGGAGTCTAGAAGTTAACTAAAACGCGAAACACCGGTTAAAATGTAAGTAAAAGTCCTATAAAATAGGAAATTTTGTAGAAGATCCTCCCAACCGCGCTGCAGGCCCTAGGATGGAGGGGGCATATAAATCGGGAGCTACTTTGGCGCACTGGAGAGGGACACAAAACTGACATTTAGATAAAATTTTAACCGTAAAACCAAACAGTGGGTACGTTAGGGGCAGGAACAGTTGGGACTACTAAATAAAACAGAATAATTTTGGTAAAAAGTGGCGGCAGAGAAGGGAGATAATAGGACCTAACTGGTGCGTCACACATCCTCTGACGTTACATCAGGTAACAGGGGGTGACAAAAATACAAAACCCGCAAAATAAATCAAACCCGTTAATAGAAATTGCGAAAATAAAAAGTAATCTTCAAGAAAAGAATAAACCGTATTTTAGTAAAATTTTTGAAAGAACCTTTGGTTAGCTGATTAAAATACACATAATACGTACATAAAGCTATATATGATATGACAAGAATTATGCAAAACGAACCACAGACAAAAAAATCACGACCAGATACATGAAATTTAGGTTAAATTTTTAAAATAATACTCAAGAAAAGGGTAAAAACGGTAGTATTTAATTAAGAAAACTTCTAAATTTTTAAAAGAATGCTCGGAAAAAGGTTAATTTTTAAACATTAGTAACATCACGACTAATAAAATATGACAAGAAAATACACATGTTAAAGCATACATTTATATACCAGTTCAAATATCAAAATAGGGAATCGTCTTCATTAGGAGAGAATATATACACTAAACGTCACTATCGTGGGAATGGCAATATCTTTGAAAAAGTCATATATTGAGCAATTAAAGGCACCATAGGGTAAGTCACTATCGGGAAGGCAATATTGTGAGCAAGTTAAGTCCAAGTAGAGAAGTCTTCATACATTGAGCATAAAGTAAGTCCAAGTTAGAGGATAGAGGCACAAATAGAGAAAGTCACAGCCAGGGAAAATAGGATCATCAAATATAGAGTATAAGTCCAGAAAAAGAGTAAGTCCAATCCAGTAATATAATGTCCAATAGGGGAAAGTCAAATGATGGAATGGTGAGAGATAGGAACCTCCGCCGTAATGATATACCTCCACCGTTATGATGAACCTCCGCCGTTATGGTGATGAAAGGACTTAGAAAATAATCGTCACGATTATTAACTGTACAGAAGGTAGACCAGTCACTGGTGTTACGTTGATCTGGGCTGGACAGCTTAGAAATCGAACCATAAGGGGCTGGAAGGATCGATTGGCAGGGTGGAGTTGGCGCGATGGGCGTTGGCGGGGTCATAGTAGACCACGCCGATGCAAGGGTAATAAATGTTCCGTTCTTCTCCGGGTGGTGCTAAACCCGCTATAAATTCACCCGTTCTGTTAGGCTGCAATCGTAACGGTGCAGCTCGCATTTGCGGGGGCGGGTAATCCGTCCCAAAGAACGGTGGGACGAGTTCATCGTTCTCCCATCTCTCAACCACATGGTCAATCCGTTTACGGATGACTGCCATAAAAGCGTCGTAATCCACCGCGGACAGCGGGGTTCGCGCTTCCCAATCGTCATAAAAGTCCTGAGGACCGCCCTGGGTAAACCAGAGCATAATTTCCGTCCAATATGACCCATGGATTGACATCCCGTTGAACCAATTGGTTCTTTGGAACCAGGGGTCGAACTGCTCTCCGGCCATATCTTCAACACCTCGTACCAAGACATTGGGAGGTAATGCCGGTTTGAAGCCCCAAAACGTCTCGCCTGAGGCTTCACCATACAATGCTGCGGGATGCCGCAACATATAGCTACGCAACGCGGCCGACTGATAAAAGGTCTGTCAGTGCAGGCGCGCCATGGTACGGACCTGGTAACCGCCTTTCCAGTTGTCGACAAAGATCCGTTGCGGTTCTGCCTCTAAGCGGTCGCGTACCGCGACTTTAAGAGCGGGGCCCGGGCGATTGAAATCGCTGGTGATGAAGTTCAGAGTGTCCTCGTCGTGAGCGAATTCCGTTTTACGATATTGGTAGACGTACTCTGGTAACGGGAACGTAATGTCCGGAATCTGTGGTACATTTATGCCCCCTTCGACTGGGTGCATATACGAATTCTGGCAGTCCTGTCGAAAGTAGGGGACCAAGAATTCTCGTTCCGGTACCACGTGGAGTCCATCCACGGGAGGCTGATACCAGTACCAGTAGGCCTTCCGTATGGCCTGCATACGGTCGACAATCTGTGTCGCTGCGCACCAAACGTCACGAAAGGCGCGAGCCTTTGGCTTGGTAAAAGAAATGCTCGTACGGAGACATTTCTGGCACACATTGCTTTAATAAAGCTGCGTGTCCCCAAGCTGCTGAAGACGCGATCGAGAACAACGGAACTTCTGGTTCCGGGTCTTCCAAGGTTGAGGCATCAATGGCCTTGAATGTCCAAGCGACCATTACACCTGCGCCGTTCGGATTCGCTTCGACGTGGGTTTGAAAATACGGCCGTAACGCCGGGTGGTCCTGTTCCATGATATGTTTAATCTGGGTCATAATCTCTGTTGTCATAGAAATAGGTTCCTGACTACGTTGTGGGAACCAATTCAATGTCGCATTGCGTAACGCCTGCAACGTAGGATGGGGGCGGTCACTCCCGATAGCCGTAGGTAGCTGCGCACCGTGCCACCTACCGCTAAAATCCTGCCAGTACACTGCCGGATCGTCTATCCCCAGGTGTGCCACCTGGTCCGGAAAGGGCTGCTGAGGGTTAAAGGCAGGATATGAGGGCTGAGCATGATCTTGCAGCTTGCTCTGGCCCCACTGCGCATGCTTCGCCAGAATGTACTGCTCGTGCAGAATTTCTCGGAAAGATGGAAAATTATTCGCATTTCTCGACTCTTGCGATTTCCACACGTCTGAGGCAGTAGTAGGGATACCGAAAGCAGGTAAACGCTTTGTTTTCCGGCGTCTCCGCGGCGCTTCAGGGTGAACCTGAGCTTGCCGTGCTCGACTACGTGAACGAGATCTCGGGTAACCCGGCTGATCATCGTCTCGGCGTCTATACTCTGATGGAGCAGTCGCCGGCTTTCGCTGATACGTCCCACGAGGTATACTCGCCGACGCCCCTCGCGGCGTAGTCGACACCTGTGGTCCCTGAGACATCATTGTTCGAGG
Source organism: Trissonchulus latispiculum (assembly GCA_030248195.1). Classification (NCBI taxonomy): domain Eukaryota; kingdom Metazoa; phylum Nematoda; class Enoplea; order Enoplida; family Ironidae; genus Trissonchulus; species Trissonchulus latispiculum. Next base: position 42,868 of record JASAND010013790.1, read on the forward strand.
AGAAAACACAGGGGTTCTGGTCGAAGCCGTAGCACTATACGGGCATCCACGCCCTCTAGGTTGAGAACGCTGGTACGGTGGGGCAGGCCGTGACGGCCGCCATTCTCGGTACTGTGTCGAAGCTCCATCCTTGGGGGACTCTCGTTGTTTTCGCTCTCTCAGGTGCGGTATTCAGAGCTTCGCGACTCAGAACGATCTCGCCGACTATATCCCGCGTCTGCTGACGCGGCGGCGCCATAGTCATCTCCTAGACGTGCAATGCCTTCGCTATCAGGTGCCCACTTCTTGGGTGGGGGACCCGCTGTAGCCGAGGCACGTGACGACACTGAACTATCTCTGGTTTGCTGTGGACGAACGGTTGGAGGCCCTCCAAACCGTGGTGGAGCATTCGGGACTGTCACAGTCACCGGCGTTGCATAAACCGTCCCTTGCAATGGAATAGGTCGAAACGCTCGATGAGGCGGTATCTGAGGCGCCAATACGGGTGGTGCCGACGTCGGTGTAGCTAGGTTCGCGGACGTAGGCATGGGCATGCCCGATGCCCGTGACCCTCGATACAACCGGCCTCTCTGTTGTAGTGTCGGCCCTGGTGGAAAGCGCATCATGTCTAGTTCGTCCCGAACTAGCTCGGCTTCCTGCCTGATTTCCGGTGTCAGTGTCAAGGTCATCGTCACTTGACTAAAGTATTCATCGCCAGGTGCGAGCGGGTTAACCGTCGCTATTAAATGCAATGGATGCATTTGGACTAGGCCGTTAGCATCCCGCCATATCATAACCTGACGAAACCAGGGCAGGTCGGGTGAAAAGACCTCCTGTATCTGCCAATGCACCGGCAGTCCCTGCTGGATTGCATTCAGATACGCTGTAGGGTCAAAATCGGCAGCCGTCCGGTCCATCATGGGCACCACGATGAACTGCCTGACCTGTGTAGACCCGGTTCGCCGGGCTTCACTCGCTTGGCGCATGCTCATAACCGTCGCATGAGGTGGAACCAGAAAATAGTCGTGAGGTCCTGTTGCCTGTGGGTTTGGCTGTGGGGCGGTAAAATTCATGAGAGCGGGATTAAACGTGTGCTGTGACGGCCCAATGCGTCCCGCAGAGGCCAGGTATCCCAAGGTACGTGCAAACTGATTGAACATGGGCCATAGTTGCGGTGGTAATGAATCGTAAACGGCTGAGGATATTCCGACTGCCCCCAACTCCTCGTCGGATGGCCTAGGCGGCAGTGGGGGTGTTACAGGCCCCACTGTCACAGGAGGCGGCTGCAACCCTGTAGGCCCTTGGGAAGTGTCTGCCGGCTGCGGAGCACGCAGCCCTGGAAGTGTAGTAACCAGCGAAAGCCCCGGAGGTGCCGCAGCGGCCACTTCCGATGGGTCCGCAATCAGGCCGCAGGCAATGCGAGCCTGTTCTAGGACCTCTGGGTCCATACTCAAGAGCTGTCGTGGATCCGTAATATGCGGAAAATAGTCGACCAAGATACGGAGCCGACGCTCTTCCTCTGACAGGGGGAGTTCCTCCTCCTCTGCCAGGCCCAGTCGCGCACGTTCGTCCCGCTGTCTAGCCTGTGCTGACGTAGATGGCTGTTCTTGTGTCTGATAAAACTCGGCGGGCGTCGCGCCTTTTCGGCCTTCAGACAGGTCCTTCTTACGCGTCGTAGGTTTAGATGGCGGTAATGGAGGGAAATACTCTTGACCCTGATGAGCCCACAAAGGGTTTTGCTGGGGAGGGTCTGGACGCAGCACTAGGGTTGGAGGTTTAGACCAAGATGGCAAAGGCCTGGCGCCAAATCGCCGTTCATCGGTTGCTGCCCGCGCCTTAGCGTCACGCTGCGGCGTAGTTGTAGTTGACGCAGTCGGCTGTTGGTAGTACCGTTTACTAGTAAAGACCCGGGTCACGCCCGGTGACTCCGGTGGTAATTGGACAAACTCGGGCAGCTGTGGGGTACTTGCCGAAGCCTGTTGCGCCGTTCGCTGCTTCTCCTGCGATGGTTTAGGTGGTTTTTGGGTCACAATAGCGACCTCCTTGTGCCGACCGTCACGGTCAGGCACCACTAGAGCGACCGCTTCAGGTGACTCATTCTCGGCTGGAAATCCCTCTCCGTCAGAAGGAGCGTATTCCAGGGCTCGCTGAGGGCCGGCGGCGTTAGTCTGCTCCATGAGTTCTACATTCGCTTGTTGGCCGCCCTGGTCACCAGATTTAGCCGGGTCCATGGCATGCTGTCGACCGTTCAGGGACAGTTGCACTCGTCGCCAGTCTATAGGATGTAAGGATGGCCTTCGAAACCGCCATCGCATCCAATCGCGCACGAACTCTATCAGTCTCTGATAGATGACGTTTCTCATAGGCTTCGCTGGGTTAGCCAGGCTGCCTAGGCGTTCATCAAAGGACCAAAGCGATCGTGTTCGAATTGGGTCATCGGCGGGCGGTGCGAGGCGTCCGGGTATAAGTCGGTTATGCATGTCCATCTGTGCTTGGTGTTGCACATCCGACGCACGCGATTGCAGAGGCGTCACGCCTCTGAACGCTGCATGTGGGCCGTAGCCTCGCCGACGTTCCTCTTGCAACTTTTCCTCAACTGACGGCCCGTACGCATTATGCAAGGTGGCCAATTGCAACGCCATATCATTATCTCTGCGGTCGAGCAGGGACCTGATCAGCTCCAATATTTGAAAGGTCGACTCTACGTCGGCAATTGCGTACCGCAAATCTGCCTCGTGAGGGACCAAATGAAAGCCGCGGTAGCAGCAGCTATGCACCTTCGGGTTTGGTATGTGGCATTGGCCCGCCATCTTTCGAAGGCCCGCGCCTGTGCCTCGAATAAACCCTTGCTCGTCCCGAGTCAGGTTATCCGCCGGTGGTAAGTCGCCTTGATACTTTAGATTACGATATTTGCTCGAGCGGCGCAAATTCCAGGCGAGGCTCCAATATTCTTGGGTCTCGACCAGCCGATGCTCGAGTCCTTCGACACCCCAAGTTCGGGCGATGCGTAACGCATCCGCCGGAACATCCACTGTGCCCCAAAAGGCCTGGAGCCAAAGGTCGAATAACAGCTCTAGTAGTTTCAAAAACGGGTAAAAATCCTTCAGTTGGGCCAGGATATAACCGACCATAATAACAAAAATAGTTGGGCGTGTCAGACCGGGTGTGTCCCGCACCGGGCCCATAAACTGTAAGGTGGTGATCGTGGCGTCCTGCCGCGCACCAAACTGCGAGCCGCTTCCGCCTTCGACATCGAACGCTACTAGGTTCGAGTCGCCCAATAGCATAAGCAAATCGGGAAAGGCCCATAGAAAACGGGCAAAAGAATCTATGACTACCACCGGCGTGCCGCGATCCGTCTGTTGGATATTTGCAAACGCCGGCGGCGCCGAGGGTAATCCTCGTAGCGGCTCGGTCAAATGGCTGCCCAATACTAGGGTAGCTGCTTCATATTCCTCTCCGAGAGCATCTACGCCAAACTGACGGTGGCGTTCTAGCAACCGAGTATAGGTCTGTAAACTGGCGTCAAGCCGTTCATAATCCTCCATAAGGAAAGGGTCCAACTGTCCCAATTCTGTAGTCAAAAGTCGTAGTCGGGGAGGGGCAGGTCCTTCGGGCTGCGCCTGCTCAGGGGTGGTCACCACCCCTGGTTGGGCGTCCTGAGGAGCGCCCCCTGTCGTGTCCATGGCTTGTTGGCCTTGGCCATTATCGTCGTCATTAACCTCCTCTACAATCTGAAGGTCACTAGAGTCCAGGTCCTCCTCCGAACCAAGCTCTCCTTCCTCCTTATCTTCGTTCACTGTTGGGTCCTTATCTGCACCTGTTTCCTCACGAGCAGCGCTCTCTGGTGGAGGGGATGTCCCAACCCGCTCCGACGTATCCATCTGCTCCACACCCGCAACGGGTTCTGGAGCCTCTGAACCTCCAGCAGGAGCCACGTCCTGTCCGAGAAGATTAAGCCGGCTCGGCACAGTCACTGTCCGAAGCAGCAGCGCTGGGCTTGCAATAGCAGCCAACAGCAGATCCTGAATTGAACTCGCTGGTGGTAATGACGACTGACTGCCAGATGGGTGTGTCTCGCTGACAACTGGGGGTGGAGGAGTAGGGAGAGTAATATGCTCCCCGGGATCTGATAGCACGGAGGCTGGGCTAGGCATAGCTGGTGTACTAGCTCGTCGAAGCGCTGCAGTAGCTTGTTCTACATCCGTTTTAGCTTGGGTCTGGTCACCAGACGGGGTAAGCTGTTCCGGTGCCCCTGCTGCCATACCAGTCACTGGTAGGTCTGAGGTTCTGACTGAGGGAACCGCCAAGATACCCGTCACATCGAAGCTCGACACCCGTGGAGCTTCACCAGACCCGGCAGTCACTGCGGGCTGGGTGCCATCTTGTGGCTGCTGCTGGGCCTCCTCGTCCTGAGGAGGTCCCGACTCTGTTGGGTCACTCATTGACCTCACCGGATCCCAGAAATGTGGATCAGGTGCCGGGTATTCAGTAAGATCGTTCAAATCACCGGGGTTGCGAGGGGGACGGGGACCAGGTCTCTCCGGGAAATTTTCTTGGACTAAGAAAGAAAATCCGTTGCCCATAAACTAGGCAACTCGTTTGATCACAGCAAGTTACGGCAAATGAATCAGTAATGATGAATCTGGTGATCGTAATGAACCCAGATATGTAGCAGAAGTTCTCAATATAGAAGCAATTCAGGATCAACGTAGTAGATCAGATCGCATATAAAATTAATCCTAAAATGAGAAAACAACACCATGGTTAACATGTGTGATAGAAGAATTCCGGCCTATGCTAGTTGAAGTGCTTCACCTAGATATCCAGCCAAAATACGCAATAAGGTACCCCTATCGCGTATTTTCCCAGAACCAAAACCCATAAGCTCCAGGCTTTAACGTGCAAAGTCGTGAATTACCCAGGACTTAATGCACCCCTTTACCGGCACACAGAAACTAAACTAAGCCTCAGAAAAATGTACAAAAATCTAACAGAGGGTGAAAGCATGATAGATGTGACAGAAAAGAGGAAAAAGTGAAAGAAACTACACACAAACAGAGAGGGTGAACTACCTACTATTAGCCTACGTAAGAGGGAAAAATCAAATAAACTACACACATAAAGGTTAGGAACACACATACTGGTATATACGGTTATATGCGTACATATAATCGTACATAGTAGAAAGAGAAAACAGGGCAGGACCTCCCCTAAGAATTTACGACAAAACTTGAGAAATCATGTGAATTGAAAAAGAAACCCCCTAGGTAAATTTAATGAATGGTGAAAACCCTAGAATTTAGGGTTTAAGAAAAAGGTTAAAATATAAAAGAAAGAAGTAAATAATCCCATGACTAAATTTTGTTAGCCATAGGTTAGGGAAAATAATTGTAAAATTAAAATAGAAACCCCACTTTACGACGAAACAATGAATCTAAAGGAGGTCCTGAAACTAATTTTACCCCACCCCCTTAAGGGTACTATGCAACACATACTATGCTACCACCAAGTGTTAGGTTAAAACCCTAGCTACTAGTGCAAGACGTCTTTAAATTAAAACCCGAACATATACAGAAAGCATACAGGGGCCCCTGCGTCACACGAGGCTTAGCTAGACTCTGTGCTCTGGTCAAACATTGTAGGTAACCTACAATGTGACTACAGGTAACTTCACTGGAGCATCAATAAACGGTTTCAGTCTATTGATATTAACAACGACTGGGTCACTCAGTCCGTTGGTTCTAGCTATACGATAATTCGTTACCGAGATCTTGTCCAAGATACGGTAAGGCCCTTCGTATTTAGGCCGCAACTTCTTGCTTAGGCCTGCCGGAACATTCTTTTGTTCTATGTTGAGCATGACCAGGGTTCCTGGTTTATATTCGACTGGTGTAGCTTTGGTGTCATGCCGTTCTTTGTTAACCAGAGCTGCTTCCTGTAAAGCTTCGTGGGCGATCCGCCAAGCTTCCTTGAGCCGAGCCAGTAACTGGCCTCGCGCCTCATTATACGTTTGTGTGGTGCCTTCCTCACCAGGAAGCTGGAAAAAGTTATCCAATGGGTATCTATAATCTCTACCAGTCATCAGAAAGTAGGGCGTTTCCTTCGTAGCACTATGAATTGTTGCTCTATAAATGGAGAGCCCCCATGGCAGGTAGTCGTCCCAATCGGACTGGAAGCAATTCACGTACTGGGCAACCAGGCTCCGAAGCGTGCGATTAAAGCGTTCCACCACGCCATTCGTTTGCGGGTGATATGCCGTGGTTCGGAGTCTCTCAGAACCACTCGCGTCCACCAACGCCTTCATAAAGACGGACATAAAGTTAGGACCTTGATCTGTTAATACTCGCGCGGGGACACCCCACCGAGCTACGAAGCCGTTAAAGTACCAGTACGCTGTAGTTTCGGCCCTCTCGTTAGGCATAGCGAACGCCTCCGCGTAACGGGTGAGGTAGTCGACAATGCACAGGACGCAGGTATTGCCTCGATTTGTCTCCTTCTGCGTGAAATGCATAACGTCCATAGCGACCACGTCCAATGGCCGCCGTACCACTACCGTATTTTGCATTGTAGCTTGATGTCGACGAGGGCCTTGACTAAACTTGGCGCATGATTTGCAGTTAGCAATATAGTCCTCGAGGTCCTGCGACATTCGTGGCCACCAGTACTTGGTTTCTAAGCTGGCCATGGCATTCTGTTGGGCACGATGCCCCCCTGTCGTGAAATCAGAATGCACTTCCTTCAGCAAATTTTCTCGTTGGACTTTCGGGACAACTACCGTAGGAAAGGGTAACCCTCTCCTTTCTGCGTGCTTATTCAAGTGCCAACGATAAAGCACCCCATTGCGAATGAAAAAGGTAGAACGTAACTTTCTGACCTCCTGCGCTTCCTGTCGGTTAGCCGGTACCCGCTTCTGCTCCAAGAAGTCCAACAAAATCGCGAATTCATCTTCGTCCCGAAGTTCACGTTTCCAAGTAAGCAGGGTCGGTGGAGCCGGGAGGGCCGCCGTCAAAGCGTACACCTCTGGAGGGTACATAACCGCAGTCGCTTCGTGTTCACTGTCCTCGGGTTCATCGATCGGGTCTAATCTCAATAGACAATCCGGTCCTACGTTCTCTCTGCCTGGTCGGTATTCTACTATGAAATCAAATTCGAGCATACGTGTTGCAAACCTGGCCAATTTGCCTTGTCCCAAGGCTTTTATATTATTCAGTAAGTCCCTTACTGCCTGATGGTCCGTACGCAGGACGAACTGCTTAACGGACAAGTAATGCCGAAACTTCTGACAACCCCATAACGCTGCAAAGGCTTCCATTTCCGTAGCGGAATAGCCTTTCTCGCCTTGTGTCAGGGTTCTACTAGCATAGGCAACGGGCCTCTCGCGCAACACTCGCGGTCCATTCGGCTTGTCCAGGCTCCGAGGAACAGAGAACTGTTGCTCTAAGATAGCTCCAAAACCCCGCTTGCTAGCGTCCGTCGAAACGTAAAAAGTTTTGTCAAAATCAGGAAAAGCCAGAACTGGCGCTTGCGTCAAATGCCGTTTGAGTTCCTCAAAGGCTTGCTGGCAAGCGTCGGACCAGACAAAGGGTACCCCTTTCTTCAACAAGTCCGTTAGTGGCGACGCGACTTTGGCATAGTTCGACACGAACCGCCTATAATAGCCACACATTCCCAGAAAAGACCGAATGCCTTTGACGTCTTTAGGTGGGCTAAGCTGGGACACTGCCTTCACCTTGTCCGGGTCGACGCTGATGCCGTGGCGGCCTACATAATGGCCCAGAAAAGGCACTGCTTCCCGAGTAAAGCAGCATTTCTTAAGCTTGATACGTAGCCCATTTTCCCGTAAACGCGTCAGGGTCGACCTGAGCATTTTTAAATGTGACTCCTGGTCCGTAGATGGAATCAGAACGTCATCTATATACACTGGTAAGTCTGTCAAGACTTTTTCCATGAGCCGTTGGAACGTTGCGGGTGCGTTACACAACCCGAACGGCATGACGTTCATATGGAAAAGGCCCATGTGTGACACAAAGGCTGTCTTTTCACGATGTTCCGGGTAGACTTCGACTTGCCAGTATCCTGCCGCTAAGTCAATGGTCGAAAATATGACGGCGCCCTGGAGTTGATCCAGGATCTCGTCAATCTTGGGCAAAGGATAGCTATCCTTTTTCGTGATTTTGTTTAATCGTCGGTAATCGATTACTAGACGTGTAGTGCCGTCCTTCTTGCCGACCAGAATACAGGGTGAGGACCAGGGGCTAGTAGAGGGTGAACATACCCCTTCGTCCAGCATTGCCCGGATATGCTTCTCAATCTCGGCTTTGTCCTTGGGATTATACCGGTAAGATCGTCCTTTCACAGGACCCTCTTTGCCTGTGTCGATGACATGCTGGTCAAGTTTGGTCCGTCCCGGGTTACCCGGTCGGGCGACCACATCATAGAATTCGACCAGGATATCCCGCAATTTTGCTTTGCCTTCCTCATCTAGGGTCATGGAGTCAAAGTCGACGTTCTCGTCGACAAATTGTTGACGTTCTTCCAATGAGGGCATAGGCTGCGAAGTCATTTCATCAGCCGAATAGTGTAGGTCGTTAAAAGCCTGCAAGCCTTTATCCGTCAATGCCGGTGGCTCCTCATAGCCCCATGTCTGCTCATCCTGGGCTACACACACAGTAGGATCAACCCACCGTGGAACCGGTATAGCATTACCGACGCTATTAACCAATGGGACTGTATCGCCTGGATGGTAAGGTTCTAGTTTCTCAACCTCTGCGAGCGCATGTCGCAGTTCTTTTTCCTGTACTTGGGTCGCTGGGTGAGTCGCCCACCCAGTTAAATGAGGGTGAATCTGTGCAAAGTTCACTCCCAATTCGGCAGCATAGCGGAACCCTTGTCGCTCGGTCACCGTAGCTACTGGTTCTGCTTGTCCTAGGGGTAACCCCTTAGGTAACTGCGCCGTTCTGTCCAAGGGATTGTAAACTTTGATATAGTTTACTTGAGAGGACACCTCCAGGACTCCAGGTACAGGATAGACCTCATAGTCTACTAAGACCTCGTCTGATGGTTCGAATACGACCGCCTGGTTTGTAGCAGGTTTTATTGCGCCGTCGAGCCAACAACGAACCGGCACCATAACCTCGGATCGTGGAGGTAACTTGCATGTTTCCCTCATGCAGTAATAGACTGTACACGAAACGGCTATACTGAAGCGGTTAGCTAAGGCCTGCAGGTCACCTGGGGTTAGCAAAGGCACCTTCTTCTTGTCACAGAGCAGAAGGTGTTGATGGGGGAAAATCACCCAGTTATGATCCGCCTGGAAATCGTAGCCAATAATAAAATCCTGTTGCAGGCTATTCGTGACATTAAAGGTGTATTCGTACCAAACGCCATACAACTTAAACGAGATCTTGGTTGTACTCAATATAGCTAGGCTCCGGTCATCGGCTGCCGTGGCTACTTCCGTAGCCTTTGTTTCGTCCAGATGTAAGCGACCATTAACGTTAAGCTGGTCGAAAAATTGCTTAGACATCAAGCAAATATTAGCACCTGTGTCCAACAGGGCTAGAGTCTTGATGCCCTTCACCTCAACTATGACATACGGGCTTTTCTTCAAGGCTATATGGGTACATTGAGAAACGAAAAATGGCACTGACCCATTCAGAACAGAGAGTACCGCTCGGTTTAAGTGTTTACTTGGAGCTGTGGGCTGGCCACTAGCTTCCTCGTTGTCACTTGTTTCCGTTTCCAGGTTAAGCTCGGTTCGTTGGCCTGGGGTGAGAGCAGCTCGTAGCTGTTCTTCTAAGTCCCATATGCCGTACTTGGTCCCAATATCAGTAGAAGTCACTTCTTGCTGATTTGTCGTGGTTGCGCCGTTTTCCAATAGGCCCGTGGCTGTGTCCGCCACCTCAGGTGGTGCTACTATACCGTCCGTTTGCTGGACTGTAGCACCATCCACCTTAGCGGAAGTAACTTCCTGCTGAGTAGGTTCTGTCTCCTCTTCTAATGGTGTACTATCCAGCACTATAATTTCGTTAGGATCATTGAGTCGTACGCCACGTCTGCCTTTCCTAGGCTGTGGAGGGTCTTCGGACCAAATGGGTTGGTCCGGTTCACGGAGTACTCCCTTTTGTTGAAGCTCCAGTGTACGCTCATAGTCCTTTTGGGCAAATTCAGCTAAGAGTTGTTCAAACTCTTGCATAGACTGACGTACCTGATCCGTCACGGACGTTACGTTCACGGACAATTGTTGGATCTGTTCCCCAATAGACTGGGCTACCACATGGGCCTGCTCGACTGCTTGAGTCACAACCGCCCAGCCATGTCTAATAGGCGCATAGTCTTGCACTTCTAACAGAGCGAATCTGTTCTGCGTGGGAACCGCTGCCCGCTCAGTACCTGAGGAGGCTTTTGACCTTCGGGTTACTTGTTCCCATTCGCCGTCCGTGTCTTTTCGAAGTTTTAAAGACGTTACTGGGGTACCTCCAGTGCCATGAACTTCAACAGGGGCAAGAGTTAATCCTGAATCCTCTGTTTCATCATCAGAGGCGTCGCTTTCCGTGAGTTCTCTCCTTGTTGGATTATTGGCCGTGGCCCATGGCTGAAGGTTGCCTCCCCGTTTCGGTGGAGACGCATCCGTGACCACTATTCTGGGTGGTTGTCGTTTACTAGATGGAGTCTCAGGTACCACCTGGGTAGAGGTAGGAATGTCGGCTACTGGGGTATCCCCAGTGCTTACTGCGGAAAGCCCATTACCCGTAGGTTGGCCATCCCCAGGGCTTTTAGCTTGCTCCCCATTTACAGGGGCCTGGTCTTCCCCAGGGCTTTTGCGATTAGCCCCTACCTCAGGCTGGTCCTCGGTTTCCGACAGGGCCCAGCGCCGCAACGGTACTAGAACTCTGATCGGATCTGTTTGAACCTCCTTTGATGTTGAGGTCTTGCGTTGCCTTCGAGCCGTACCCGTTCCGGGTTGCCTGGCTCGGGTTTGAGCTGCCATGACGGCGTTATTTTCCTGCCACTTCATGGCCTTTCGTATGCTATTAAGCATATTCCATTCCGTTCCCGGTGCTCGTTTCCACTGCTTCCGCGCAGGCACATTATAATTTCGCTCGGAGGCTCCTCCATCTCCAAAGGGCTTTACTTCTTTACGCCATCTATTCCAATATTTATATGGCCGAAGGTTACCTTCGCCATCGTAGATGACATCACCCGCATCGGGGAAGCCACCATTAGCTAGGACCACTTCCTCAGTTGGGAACCATTCGGCCCTTCGCCGCACTTGCTTACAGGTTTTACATGGGCACTTCCATGGATTCACATCCTGATCTGTGTCTTTATTCAAATATAAACACGCAGGTTCCCGCTTTGCTTTGCAGGTTTTACATTTGCATTTCCATTGATTCACCGCTTGAGTCGCCCGAGCGTTAAGTTCGAGAACTGGGTGGAGATATTCTTTTTCTGGGAGGGGGTCAGCCCCTTCCAGGTGTTCGGCATCACTGTCACTCTCGGAGTCACTACTCCAGATGCCACCACGATTCCAGCAAGGGTCGTTTTTGATTGATTCGATCATGTTAACAAGGTTAGTACTAGTTGCTTGCACCGCACAGACCATTCCACCAGACGGGTTTGCCGGTGCGGGACACGGGTCCAGGTCTACTGCCCGCGTACCACCTCCTCGTTTCCCTGCTCTGGGAAACCTTCATACCGGCGGGGGCCCACATAGCCTCTGCTTATAGAGCGCGGCCGTACCGGCTGCCTCTGCTGCTGGCCTTGCTGGGCCTGTTGGCCTTGTTGCCTTTGCGAATGCTGCTGGCTGCGGAAATCTTGATTCCGCTGGCCTTGATTGCGCTGATCCCGGTCATAACGACTCCGGGCAGGGGGGTTACCCTCCTGATCGCGCACGCCGTACCGTGTGTGGACGTTACCCCGTGCCTGGTTCTGGTCCTGGTTCTGGTTCTGGCCGTTCTGGCTCAGATACTGCAGATAGTCTGGACATTGTTGCTGTCGGTGTCCCGCTAGACCGCAATACCAGCACCTGCCCGGTGCTTGACGTGGTGGCGGTCGCTCGTCGTTACGCTGATAACCTTGGTTGCGACCCTGATTCTGCTGCGATTGTTGCTGTTGGATCTGCTGGCTCCGCTGGTTCTGCTGGGGTCTCCCCTGCAGAGCGTTGTTGCATTGTGGACCCTGACTTTGGGCACTAAAGACCATAACGGCCTGTTCCCGGTCCAACTCCACCTGAACCGACTCTACGATATGTAGAGCTCTAGTTATTAGGTCGTTCTCCCGGACATGAGGCCAGAATTGGATGTCCGCCAGCGGAGCAGCCATTCTAGATCGCAGCTCAGACTTCAAACCTCGTTTAAACTGAGCTACAACCTTCTTTTCTCGATCGAACCCAGTTTCGAACGGAAAGGCTTGAACCGCGAGCAAGCGTAACGCTGCCATATAATCGTGCGGTTTTTCCTGCGGTTCCTGCATTCGACTGTAGAACTGCTCCTCGTATTGCTCCGTTGTTACCGGCAGTGGCTCATACAATTTACGAATTCTAGTCACTAGATCCTCAAAAGTGTCGGGTGGACATGGGGTCATGGACTCTTTGACCTTGTCATCCAACAATGTCCACAGGATTCTATACTTCATGTTAGAGGGTACGTCATGTACCTTAACCGTGGTTTCAAAATTAGCGAGCCAGCTGGTAAACTTGATGTTGCTCTGGGATCCTTGAAAGGGCTTAACGCCTTTGAAACCTTTCAAATATTCCCCCAGATGCTTGAAACTCTCATATGATGATGGCTCTCGGGTTTCGCGAGTTTGCAGTCGTTCCGACCGTTCTCGACGGGGCGCACTGTATTCCCGTTCACGGGAATACCGGCGAGGGCTCGACATCCGCTGTACCGGCGGTGGAGACTGGTGGGCCCGTGACGAGGTTCTAGACTGATGGGAGTATTCCCTTCGACGACGGGGTGATTCCCTGATTGGTTCCCTCATCTGGTCATCAGATGAGTCTAGGTCGATTATGGGCGGAGCTCTCCGTTCATTCCCTCGACCACGATAGATGGGCTCCGGACTCGGATGCCTCGTCAGCGGGGGGCTGTCCCATCTGATATGGGGGCGCGCCCGCGTTTGGGTCCTCTCTAGGTGTTGGCCACAGCCGGAGCAACTCAATACATACCCGCGGGAATGTATGCTCCAATGCTTCCCATGTTTCCACAGGGAGTCCCGCTATCCAAGCTGTCATTAGCCCGCGAATCACGCCATACTCTTGGTTGGTCATATCACGTATCCGAAACATTCCCTCCGTATCCCGTCGCGGGACCGGGGCCTGAGCTGGGACTGGGGTTGGATCCCGCAACGGGACCACCCAGTTATCCATCGGTCCAGGTACCCGTGGTTTCCGGTCAGGTTCCGGGTCGGGGTCATTACCGCCCGGACGTTGGCTACTGTTCGCCCGTTTCGGATACTTTGCCCGAGTCAGGTCTATATGAGCTGTAGACCGGAACCGTTGTACCGGAGCCGCCGGCTCGCTAGATCCCGAAGCTCTGGAACTATCCTTCTGTTGTAATTTAGGGCGAGTATATGTCAAAAATGGCATGATGCCGGGCTGACGGCGCATAACCGTGCTGTCCGAACCCAGTCGTGGTCGTTGCTGGAAGAATTCCAGTTCCAGTTGGGTTAGAAAGTCACGTAAGTCCTTTATATCTGACATACCGGGCAGAGACCTCACCGGTACGTCTGCGCTAGTCTCCTGCCGCCGGAGGTCAGCTCCGATACGGGCTAGTTTGCGTCGGACATATTCCAGTTGGTCATGAATAGTTGCCTGTTCGTCCCAGTCATCTTCACTGGGTTCTTCCGATACCGGAGACTGGAATTCGCCCGGGTTATTAGAGGGCTCGTCCTTATGTTGGGCATCCGGGTCACCCGGACCCACAGCGTCTTCATCAACCTCTTGTTTCGAGGAGGCTTTATTCTTAGCCGTATCAGACCTAAGCACTGGTCTGCTAGATGCTGCACCGTCAAGCTCTTGACTTGAGGATGCCCGGCTAGACGCTGATTGAGTAGAGGAACTCTTGCTCAATGCTGGCTGGCTTGACGTAAGCCGCCCAAAACCGTGCTGGTTTAAAGGCCTTTTGTCCATCGAGTCACTCGAGCTAGTCGGATCACCCGGCTTAGCTGAGGCCTTGGACGATTTCACAGGAGAATGCAAAACCGACATAAATTACAGTTAGTCACACGTAACGTGGTCTAACTAATTATCAGTGTATACGTACCGTATACACTGCTCCGAGAATACCGGTAAAAATGCAATAAAACGCGCAGAAAAATTTAGAAAAAACTAAATGAGATCAGAAAAATTTATTAAAAATAAAGACCTATAAAAAGAAGAGAATCGGAGAAAAAATTACTAAAAGCTGAATAACAATAAAATTAAGGTCGTGGACTGGCAGCCTAATGTAAAGTTGGAAGAGTACGAACTAACCAAACTTTACGAGTGGGAAACTGTGCACAAGGAGAACGTCGAACCTGGAGGAGATGTAGTTCCAGTCGACCTAACTAACCTCGCCAAAATACCTAAGTGTAACCTACCGAACGGAGTTTAACCGCCGATGAAGAGCAAAGACTCAATTTATATTAAGAACCTACCCCAAATTTGCTGAAAAATACACACTTAAAAAGTCTATCTACCTACCCAATAAGTCTCAGAAAAAGCCTTACTTACCGAACATACAATTCTAATACAAAAACCTAGACTAAAATGACACCCTAAAATGGTCCGAAAAGAGACCACATTTACTTGAAAATAATATGCTTGACAAAGGGGCGAACCCCGAAAATTGCGTACAATAAATTTTAGAATAAACTGCAGTGTATAAAGTAACCTAACTAAATAGTGAGACAACAATAGAAAATAAAATACAAAGTGAGACTACAAAGCGAACCCAACAAGACACAACAACTACGATGAGAAGACTACAAAGAACTGACTTAACAGAAAGAGAGCCTAATTTTTCAGAGTAATTTTGAAAGACATCAAGAGAAGTTAAGAATAATAAATTTAAGAACAAATAAAGAATGAATTAGATAAGAGAAGTCTAGCTCTACAGGGTCAACCTGGAGCGACTAAAGTCTAAAGAGGCAAACACTTTAGACTGATTGTACAGGTAAAGAAATGCACAGCAAATATGGGTCCCACGCAGAGCTAAGTATAGAAACACGACCATTCACTACAAAAGAAAAACAACAGACTGACTAAGATTGAGACGTCTAGAAAGAACTAGTTTTTAGCCAGCGTGGAAGAATTTGATTGGATGAATTTGAGACCCCCTTGAAAGATGAGATGCTGGGAGAGGCTTCGAGAGAAAATAGACGTCTCAACAGCGCCACCTATTGGCTAGGCTGGCTGACACACATATACGTAATTTACACATAGGCGCAGAAAACTCAAGCAAAAGACTCTCACACATAAATTTCAAACAAATTTCAAAACACAATTTCGATACAAATTTCACACATTATAAATTACTTTCAAAATAACGTTTCTAACATTATTTCAATCCACAATAAATTCAACCATACACACATAATATTTTTAGAGGACTGACGTAACGCCGCCTCATTACAATATTCTACCGAAAATGGCATGTCTAGGCTTGAGTCTGAAGGCCCGGGCTTTGTAACGGATCGGACCCCAACGTCGAGAATGGAACCCGGGCCTTGTAACGGGCCCGGGCCTCCGGGCCTTGTATCGGGCCTCCGGGCCGGCCCGGGCCCGGCCCGGGTCACGGTCACGATCGATGAAGTAGGCCCGGGCCCGGCCCGTTCCCGGGTAAATCACTTAACGGCACAACCCTATATGTGCCCTAAATTTCTGTACATATCAGCAAGCAATCGCTCTTTTTAGCTCAATTTTCCCCTTAATGTTTATTTTGTTTTGTTTTTTATTTTGATTGTTTTCTTTTCTTGTTTAGTTGTGAACATGGCTCAGAAGGCGGGAAACGTGCAGTGCAGTGGATGTCAATTCGGTGCTGATTTCTTGGAAAATCTATTCAAGTCCAAACATCTACTACTGCTAGTTAATCAGGGAATCTGTCAATCAACTGATCCAGGAAACAGAGTATATATATATATATATATATATATATATATATATATATATATATATATATATATATATATTGTTTTGTATTTTATATTTATTATAACAGTATTATAACAGTATATAAAAACAATATATATGTTCGGCTATTGTTTTTCAAACGTCACTGCAGTTTGGGGCCGAATTCAATCTTAAAGCTTGGTTCGATTGTTCCTGGGTGGCTCAATCGGTAGAGCGTTGGCCTAGATCGCCAAAGGTTGTGGGTTCGATCCCCACCTCTTGGTCGAATTTTTCGGGTCAGAGGTGCTGCAGTGTCAATTATTCCTTTCAGTTATATCAATATATATCGGTTTTTAAAGAGTAAATGAGCACTCATAACAGACGGTGAACATGAAGATTTGAGCTGCAAGCTGTCGATTTGAGGCATAATTGTAGGGTGTGGGTAAAAGCCAGCCCAGCCCCAAGCCCCAGCCTCCAGCCCCGTGGGTAAAGTCCAGCCCCAAACTGCCAGCCCCATTGGGTAAACCCCGGCCCAGCCCCAAAGGGTAAAACCCAGTCCCCGTTTTCCAGCCCCTTTTTCCCTTTTCCAGCCCCCTTTTTCCCTTTTCCAGCCCCCTTTTTCCAGCCCCCGTTTTCTAGCCCAGTTTTCCAGCCCCCTCTTTCAAGCCCCTGTTTTCCAGCACCTGGGGTAATGTTTTTCCCAGCCAGCAGCATGTTACGGTCCATGTAGATTCTATTAACCTGGACCAGTTCCTGAGGCACTGAAAATTGTGGTCCCTACCAGTACCTTATTCCCTCGGTCAGCAAATGCAAGTTAAAATGTGAAGTAATTTGACAGTTTTGACGGCTGTTGTCTCCGGCTAAATTGTCACAGGCTGGCAGTCCGGTCAGTGAAGGCAATTTGAAGAAAGGCAAATAGTCGTAATTCCAGTATCTTTGCTTAACGTGGGGATGAAGAGAGTGCAGACTCCACCCAGACCGACAAAAAAAGGGTAGACCCCCTCAGCGAGAATGAAAAATGTATATCCTCTCGTCTAGAATGACAGAAAGGGTTATGTTAATAGCTGTTTCTTTAATGCCAGGTTTTGAAAGAGCAAAGTTAGGCCTTGGTGCATTAGACAAATAAGATTCAATTTTATCCGTTGTGCTCTTTTAACTCGATGGATGAAATTTTATTCGGTTTAATTCAAGATTCTCATTCTTTAATGCGGATTAATCTAAATCTAATCCGTTTAATCTTAAAAGAAATAGGGCATATGTTATAAATAAATATGAAGCATAAACGACTGCTCAAGCTTATTGAATTTCACAATGTCTAATTACATTTTGCACATTCCTCTAAGAATATGTGTACAACTACAGCTGTAGCTTCGAACAAAGCAGTCAAGACAAAAACACTTCTGTGCTAGTGTTATTCGCCGACCCCTATAACGGACAGGCCGGCCGGCCGAATTAACTTTCTTCACCTGCCGGATTGCTAGCTTGTCGCAGTTTAGTCTAAGTGGAGCCTTAAACTGTTCGCCAATAGCCTTCTAAAGTGTTATTTAACATTTCAGCTTGTGCTTTGGCTTACCTGGCTATTAAGGAACGGTATTGTGACCAACCACAGTATTCTGTGCTTGTTGTCAGAAACTGGTACAGGTTAATGGAATTTATATGAGCCGTTTCATGCTCGCTGAAAAAAACAACGTAATACCCCAGGGGCTGGAAAACGGGACTGAAAATGGGGTTGGAAAATGGGGGGCTGAAAAATGTGGTTGGAAATTGGGACTGGGTTTTTACCCTCTGGGCTGGAAAATGGGGGCTGGGTTTTACCCTTGGGGCTGGAAAATGGGGGCTGGCTTTTACCCTTGGGGCTGGGCTGGTTTTTACCTAGGAGGGCTATTGGACGCTGGAGGCTGGAGGACTGGGTTTTACCCATCGGGGGCTGGAGGCTGGGGCTGGGGGCTGGGCTGGGTTTTACCAGCACCCTAATTGTAGGTATGCCTGTAAAATGCAAAATCTGAAACTACATATTTAATTTACTGTGGATTGTGACATTTTTAAACAAATTTATAATTTTTCATTTGACTGATTGAATATTGTGTTGTCTTTGTTTCAGTGTGCCAGTGCCATGAAAGGACTAATTACTAGCCTTGGACAACTGTTAGACAAGCAAGCTATTTGTACGGTAAGTTATTAGTTTATAAATAAATAATATTTTATAATATTTATGATAAATAAATATTTTATATAAATTATTTTATATATTTCTTTATATACACCTCTATATATCTATCTATCATTTATTATT